>OX451741.1:97344242-97533076 GCA_948472305.1 Vicia faba
TACCCAGTCAGAGGGAAGATTGTTACAGTTCAAGGGGAGGAAGAGTATATGGTCAGCCACCTCAACTCGTTCCGGTACATAGAGATGGATGGGGAATTCATTGAGACTCCATTCCAGCACTTTGAAGAGGTGCCTCAGACATTGGCATCAGTTGAAACTGTGATTGAAGACCCTCCTTTGAAGATGGCTTTCCTAAAGGATGCCCGGGGTGTGATTGAGAAGGGTGAGTGTGCAAACTGGGGCCGACTTCCTGACTTCACTCCAAAGACTGACAAGTTTGGCTTGGGTTTCACTACAGAGGCTCAGAAGGTTGTTCGTAAGGCAAGAATTGGAAGACCGCCTGTGTTCATCACCAACCCGGGAGTGAATGCTATTGAAGACGACGTGGAGGAATCTGAATTCGACAGCTGGATCTACCCAACAACCGACAGTGGACCAAGCAACTGGACTGCCAAAGACTTCACACCTATTACTTTTGTCACTCAGTAATGAACTCTTTTGTTTTCAATTTGTAACAAACAATATGTTGAAACTTTTATGGCTCGGTGTCCTACCCGAGGCACCGTGGCTCCATTTGTGAGGGCTTTTGTATGACATTTTCATATATCATTAATCAAAACATTGGACGTTTGTTGCATTTCAAAATCTTGCGCTCCTTTTCTTTCTTTATTATATATTGCAAAACAACTATATTTACACACACTCACTTATACAGGTTCCAATCCACTCTGGATCTCACTGGTAACGACTCTGCTACTGCCAGTTATGACTTTGAAAATCCGATCAACTTAGCCGAAGACGAAGGTGAAGATGATTGCGAAGTGCCTGGTGAACTTGCAAGACTGCTACTCCAGGAAGAGAGGGCCATTCAGGCACATGAAGAGCCTGTGGAAACGGTAAATTTGGGTACTGAGACAGACAGAAAGGAAGTCAAGATTGGTGCCAATATAGAGCTCAGTGTGAAGCAACGATTGGTTCAGATGCTGCATGACTATGTGGAAATCTTTTCCTGGTCTTACGAAGACATGCCTGGGTTGGATACCGACATTGTGGTTCATCATCTGCCTACCAAGGAAGACTGCCCTCCAGTAAAACAGAAGGTTCGTCGTATGCATCCAGAAATGTCCGAGAAAATCAAAGCTGAGGTTATAAAACAATTTGATGTCGGGTTTCTAGCAGTGACTTCTTACCCTCAGTGGATTGCCAACGTGGTTCCAGTACCGAAGAAGGATGGTAAAGTCTGAATATGTGTTGATTACAGGGATTTGAACAGGGCGAGCCCTAAGGATGATTTCCCTCTGCCTCATATCGACGTTCTGGTTGACAACACTGCTCAGCATAAAGTATTCTCCTTCATGGACGGCTTCTCCGGTTATAATCAGATCAAGATGGCTCCTGAAGACATGGAGAAGACCACTTTTGTTACTCAGTGGGGCACCTTTTGCTACAAGGTCATGCCTTTTGGGTTGAAAAATGATGGGGCAACCTACCAACGTGCCATGGTTGCTTTATTTCATGACATGATCCATCATGAGATAGAAGTATACGTCGACGATATGATTGCAAGGTCCCAAACTGAGGAGGAACACCTTGACCATCTACGGAAGCTATTTGATCGTCTAAAGTTGTACAAGCTGAGGTTGAAACCAAACAAGTGCACCTTTGGGGTGAGATCTGGAAAATTGTTAGGCTTCATCGTAAGTGACAAAGGCATTCAAGTGGACCCTGCCAAAGTAAAAGCCATACAAGAGATGCCAACTCCCAAGACAGAGAAAGAAGTCAGAGGATTTCTAGGACGGCTGAACTACATTGCTCGATTCATCTCGCATCTAACTGCTACCTGTGAACCAATCTTCAAGCTGCTGAAGAAAGATCAAGTAGTACGTTGGAACGATGAATGTCAGGCCGCTTTCGAAAAGATCAAAGAGTATCTCCAAGAACCACCCATTCTTATGCCACCGGTTGAAGGGAGACCTCTAATCTTATACTTGACGGTACTTGACAATTCAATGGGGTGTGTGTTGGGGCAGCATGACGAGTCTGGCCGAAAAGAGCACATTATTTATTACCTTGGCAAAAAGTTTACCGACTGTGAGACCCGGTACTCACTGCTCGAGAAAACTTGCTGCGCTTTGGTATGGGCTGCTCGCCGGCTGAGACAGTATATGTTGACTCACACTACTCTGTTGATTTCAAAAATGGATCCAATCAAGTACATATTCGAAAAGCTTGCCTTGTCCGGAAGAATAGCAAGATGGCAAATGATCTTGACGGAATATGACATCCAGTACACGACTCAGAAAGCAATCAAGGGAAGTGTATTGGCAGACCATTTGGTGCACCAGGCAGTGGACGACTACCAGTCAATGAACTTTGAATTTCCAGACGAGGATATCATGGTAGTAACTGATTGTGAAGCACCTGGACCGGATGAAGGACCTGAGGAAGGATCCCAATGGTCTATGCACTTTGACGGAGCCTTGAACGCTTTGGGTAATGGTATCGGCGCTGTGATCATATCCCCTAAAGGCACTCATACTCCACTCACCGCCCGATTATGTTTCAACTGCACCAACAACATGGTAGAGTATGAGGCATGTATCATGGGTCTTCAAGCTGCAATTGACTTAAGGATCAATTTTATGAGTGTCTTCGGAGATTCCGCTCTCGTGATCAATCAGGTCAAAGGCGAGTGGGATACGAAACACCCAAATCTTATTCCTTACAAGGAGTATGTATTGACGTTGATTTCCCACTTCGAGGAGATAACTTTTGAAAACTTCCCAAGGGAAGAGAACCAGTTAGCGGACGCGTTGGCTACGATGTCTTCTATGTTCAAAGTCAAATGGGACAACGAGGCACCCCGGATCATTATCTGGAAGTTGGATGAACCTGCACATTGCTGCGATCTCGAGACCGAGGAGATAACTGAAAAGCCTTGGTATCATGAAGTAAAGAGGTACCTTGAGGCTCAAGAATACCCCGAGGGCGCATTTGTTAATGACAAGAAGTTCCTGAGAAGGTTTGCGGCAAAATTCTTCCTCAGCAATGGCATTCTCTACAAGTGAAACCATGATTCAACCTTGTTGCGTTGTGTGGATAAGACTGAAGCAGAAAGGATCATGGTGGAATTACATGAAGGTACCTTCGGAACGCATTCCAGTGGACATACCATGGCAAAGAAAATCCTTCGGGCAGGATATTTCTGGTCCACAATGGAAGCTGACGGTTACCAACACTCTCGGACGTGTCACAAATGTCAGATCTACGTTGATAAGGTGCACATTCCTCCGGTTCCTCTGAACGTCTTGACAGCACCTTGGCCTTTAGCAATGTGGGGCATTGATATGATCGGCGAGATCCGACCTAAGGCATCCAACGGGAATCGATTCATCTTGGTAGCGATTGATTACTTCACAAAGTGGGTTGAAGCAGCTTCCTACGCCACCGTAACCAAGAGCGTCGTGGCACGGTTCATTCGGCATAACCTGATCTGTCGATACGGTGTAACTGAGAGGATCATTACGGACAATGGTACCAATCTTAACAACAAGATGATCACTGAGCTCTGCGAGCAATTCAAGATACAGCACCACAACTCTTCTCCTTACCGGTCGAAGATGAATGGGGCTGTTGAAGCGGCAAATAAGAACATCAAGAAGATTGTGCACAAGATGACAGTGACCTACAAAGATTGGCACGAAATGTTACCGTTCGCTCTTCATGGGTATCGTACCTCAGCACGGACGTCAACAGGGGAAACTCCCTTTTCCTTGGTCTATGGCATGGAGGCAGTCTTGCCTATTGAAGTCCAGATACCCTCTCTCCGGATAATGAAGGATGCAGATTTGAGCGAAGATGGCTGGATCCAGACTCGGCTTGATCAATTAAACCTAATTGACGAAAAGAGACTCACTGCTATTTGTCATGGTCAGACGTACCAAAAACGGATGATCAGGGCATTTAACAAGAAGGTCAAACGACAAGAGTATCAAGTCGGAGACTTGGTGATCAAGCGCATCATTCTTCCTCAAGGTGATCCCAGGGGCAAATGGACCCCTACATACGAAGGGCCATTTGTGGTTAAACACATCTTCTCAGGAGGAGCTATGATTCTAACCACAATGGATGGTGACGACCTTCCTCACCCCGCCAATGCAGACATAGTAAAAAGATACTACGCATGAATTAAGGACCCGCTAGGTTGACACACCTAGGAAAAAATAAGGGCTTCCCGGCGAACCAAAAGGGTTCGGGCAAAAATAAGGGATGAAAATGAAAAAAATCTGTACACCCGGCAAGTCGAAAACCTGAAAAGGTGGCTTGGGCAAAAATGGGTATCCCGGTGGACTGAAAACCCGAAAGGGCGGTTCAGGCAAAAGTTAGAGATAAAGCGTAATACTATGTCTCATTGGATCACCTTGCATCCAGAATTCGGCATCAACTATCGGGCTCAGACGTCGCCAATCAATCAGCTTCATCTTCAACTAAGCAACAAAGTGATGAGACGCTTGAAGACATAAAGGCAATAGCAGAGTGGGAACCCAGTGGGATTATTTTTCACATAGCTGTTTTGTTTCCTTTTCAAAATTGTATAAACTCTATTTTGCTCGGCGGCATTCTCTTACTAGGACGTCAGCCTCCTGTACATAAAACGCCTATTTACAGGCAAATTCCAAAATCAATACAAGTTCAATTTTTCAGACAAATTGCCAATTGTTTTTCCTTTATCTGTTTTGTTTTACGAAAAACGTCCAATGTTCATTTTTGATATATGCATTTGACATTAATTGCTAATCATGAATATTGCATACAAAACAAAGGACTATTTACATACGACATCAGAAACATGGGCAATAATAAGAATGGTCTAAGCGATCTAGTTGCTCTGTCCACCAAGGTACCAAGGTAGGTTCGGATGAAGAACGTGACCAAGTTACCTCAACTTCCCAGAGTAAGACCAGATTTCAGTAACACTCTCCCCAAGCAGAGTTAGACTCCTGTCAGCCTTAAGGAAGTTGGGTATCCCCAAAAGGTCTCAACATTCCCCAGCGGAGTATAGACATTCCTCAACAAGCATCCCCGGCAGTCTTTAGTATAAGATTATTCTCCGGCGGAATACAGACACCCCAGTGGAACCATTCCCCTGTACAATCCAAGGTTTCCCCAGGAGAGTGGAACCATTCCCCAGTACAGTCTGAAAGGTTTCCCCAGTAGATTCTGGAAGCTTATCACCTGCAGAGTACGAACGCATCTCCCGTTTTCATTCAAAGGTTATTTCCCATCAGGGCTTATAACTGGGTTATCCTCAGCTAATTACCATTGAAAGGTCGTCCTCGGCGAAGTTCTTCCTATCCCCAGCGGAGTTCATCAAATTCCCCAACATAACTTATCAGCAGAATCCCCAGCGGAGCTCTCATCATAACCTCAGTGAAGTATCTCTTCCCACATAGTAATTCCCCGCAGAGTAATCTCTCCAACAAGTTTATTCCCCGACGGAGTCGTCTTCTCCTACCGGTTTATTCTTGCAATCATCATCCCCAGCGGAAACGAAGAACTCTACTCTTCAACATCAGCCCAGGATTCAAGTTCCCGGCACTCGTCAAGGATTTATTTTCCTAGACGAAAATACATTCATAAGACATTTCACATTTCATACATCCTGTTTACATACATGATAAAGTGCATACAACACTATCTCATTTTGAGCATCATGACATCATGCATTTCATACATCATGACATTGCATACAACTGATGTTTTTCCTTTTCAGGAAAAGGTCAATCCAAAGATGATTACTATCAACTATCACAATTCCAGATTCGATTCCTTTATCTAGCCAGGGCATATCTGTGAGTGATGGATTGTAGATTCGATACCTGTATCCAGCCAGGGCATATCTGCATGAAGAGTTTGAAGATCAACCCCTGTAACAGGCCAGGAAATTATCTTTCATTCTCAGGTCAGAGGTTTACACCTGTATCCAGCCAGGAAAGCTATCTCTACCAACCTTTTGCAATTCCAGATTCGATACCTGTATCTAGCCAGGGCATATCTGTGAGCGACAAATTCCAGATTCGATTCCTGTATCCAGCCAGGGCATATTTGTAGACGACAATTTCCAGATTCGATACCTGTATCCAGCCAGGGCATATCTGCACGAATAGTTTAGAGATTCGATACATGTATCTAGCCAGGGCACGTCTGTAAGAAACCTTTTGAAGTTCCGGATTCGATTCCTGTATCTAGCCAGGGCACATCTGTGAGCAACTAATTGTAGATTCGATACCTGTACCTAGCCAGGGCATATCTGCATGAAGAGTTTGAAGATCAACATCTGTAACAAGCCAGGAAAACATCTTCCTTTCTCAAAGTACGTAAGTTCTCGCTAAGGAATCTCTTACGCGATCAACACTTCCAAATGGCATCTATAAGCCCATTCCCGACAAGGTTCTGTCACGTCTCCAGATGGCATCTATAAGCCCATCCTCCTATCCATCCTATCTCCAAATGGCATCTATAAGCCAATTCCCGACATCATATTGCTGATACTCCAGCATGCGAGTGAAAATTTCAGGGCACTCTAGTGTCCAATCTCCTTTTACCCTCGAGTCGCGAAAGGCAAATTTGCCACTCTAACTCTTCAAGTTCAAGAAGATTGAACAGGGGTAACTGTTGTACCCCAAAATTTTCCCTCCCATTTCATCAATATTTTCTCACCACAAGACCCTTGGAGCTCAAGATCAAGTTAGGGTTTGCTCTGTTCAAGACTCCTCCTTGCACTGTTGACCCAAATTAGGGTTTGAGTTTGCACAAAGATTGTTTGACCTAAAATGCCCAAAGTGACTTTCATGCTTCATGTTGGACTCACAAGTTCATCAATACCAAGTTTCAAGCCTTGATTCCAATCTTTGCCCAGTCAATTGGACAATTGACCTAGAAATCAGCTGTATTGGGGAAAAAGTCAACTGTGGTTAATTGACAGTCAAACCTCATGATTTTTGACCCACATCAACATTATGAACTCATATGGACCATTTGATCAAGTTTGGATCACAATTCCACAAGAAATTTGATCAGATCACCAAAAGGGCAAAATGGTCATTTTTAGGGTTTTGACTGCACAAAGGCAATTTTTGATTGTTTGACCTAACCAATGGCAAACCAAGCTCACATATGGACTCAAGGACTCAATGACATGGTCTTGGCACATTCAACAAGTTCAAAATATCCCAAATGCACAAGATTGACAGATGAATTTTCCAGTCAACTGAGGCAAATTTGACTGTATACTGAAAAGTCAAACTTTGACTTTTTGGTCAAAATCAAGTGTCAAGATTTATTTTTCATCAATACATTTCAAATTATGAAACTTGTTCATCAAGAAATAAAAAAAATCACAAATTAGGGTTTAAAATGAAGAAATTTCATAACTTAGAATTTTTCTAAGTTATGAAATTCCCTTATTTTTTCCTAACTTTGTCCCATCTTTTCATCAATATACATTTGGATTCAAGGAAAACTCAAAACATGAAAGTTATAGTCCATTGCAAAATATACAACTTTGATTCACAAAGTTTCCTCAAAAGAAGCTTGCAGCTCAAGTTATGATTTTTGGAACAAGGGTGCAAAACATTCTTAACTTAGAAATATTTTGACCTATTTTAGGCAGGATTTTTGCCTAACTTCATGGCCACTTTTCACATGCTTCTACTTGGAATCTCAACTTGCATTACAAATATGTATTGTAGTACACATTCCAAGCTTTCCAAATTGTCAAAGAACTTCTCAAACACCCTTGTGGTTAGGGAGAATTGAATTTGGAAATATGGGCAAAAGTCACTTTGATTCATGGCCGAATACATGTTCATAACTTTGCATTTTTGAAATCAGCATGGTTCAAGCTAGTTACAGGCCTCTAATCTCATTTACACTCAATAATAAAATTCCAATCCATTGTGTTCTAGCATTATTTTGTGCATTTGGTCATTGCATGAAGAATTAAGCCTTAATTAGAAAAAGCAAGTTATCCATTTTTGTAAAGTTATAATTTATGTCAAGTTTACAATCCAAGAGGTACAATGCAAATCTATGAGGCACAAGTTATTGGACATATCCCACTGATCAAGAACAAGCTTTGCAGCATATTTGAGGGGCCTAGAGGAGCCTGTAACAGGACTTGGCATTTTTGACTTAGAAAAGAAGAAACTTGCATTTTGAAACACAACTCACATTCCTGTTAACACAAGCCTAAGCAAACTTGTTGAACACATTCCAAACATCACGCCTGAGCTAAAACACGAGCCAACCACCTCCAATACCTCCTCAAACACAGAAACACCTCCTTGCTGCAAAAATAGAGTCCCTTCTGCAACTTGACTTCCACAAACACTTCCACTCGTGCGTTTTGGCTGAAACCTTTGCAAACATATTCCATAACATCCATACAAACTATTCCAAGCATTGAATTGGAACTGTAACAGCCATAACCAAGTGTGCCATTTTCATTTTCCATCTGTGCAGGTTAACTTATGTAGCTCGATTCAGCAAGATTCAAAGCAAGCTAAGCATAGAGGAAGCATCCCTGGACCTCAAGCAAGTTGTACCAGTCCTCACATTGCATTGAAAGTGCCTCCATTGCTGCACACGATTCAAGCTGAACAGGTAAAAGTTTGAACTTCTATCTCTCTATCCAGGCATAGTTAGGTTTAAGTTTGTGAAGAAAACATGTTCTAATCATAGCCCTGAAGCCATCCATATAGTTACTTTTCATTTATATTATGTGTGCTAAGAGTATTTTGAATCTGAACATCTGAAAAAAACTAGGTCAGGAATTGGGGGAGAAGAAATTCTCTCTCATATCTGAGAGTTAGATTAACTTTTTTATATGTTTAGAATCGTGGCTTCAAGCTCTACAGGTTTCATGTTTTAAGTTTTTGTTAAAAATCAAAGAATCAGGAGATAGCAGGGACAAGGCAAAACGCGCGTTTTTTGTTTGAATTTGGCCAGAGGTTGAAGACAAAGTCTTTTGGGCTGGGCTTGGTTCTTTTTTCTGTTTGCACCACTGTTTCACACATACACCCCCTTGGCCCATTATGTTATTTTTTTAATCATTTTTGACTTTTTCTTTTTTATTCTGACTTGTTATTTTTTGACAAAACATAAAAAATATTAAAAACATTTTTTCAACTATTTTTGCATTTTATTTGAATTTTATATTTTTTATTTGAAGTTTATACATATAAATAGCATATATATCCTTTTATTTTAAATACTAAAAATAATACTAATACATTTTTATTTTCTGATTTTATTTTATTTTATCTTTTGAAAACATTTTATAAAAAATATACTTTTTTTTTGTAAATAATAAATATTGTTATTTTTGTACATATTTAATATATTTAGTAAATAATATAAATACATATATATTTATTAGAATATTTAGGACAAAAATACAAAATAATACATTTTTTTATTTTTATTAATATTTGACTTCAAAAATACTTTTTTTTACAATATACTTTTTTTTTTATTTATCTTTGTATACAATTAATAAATATTGCATATAATAAATAATTAATACCTTTATTTAGCAAAATTAGGGTTTGCCCTAGAATGTAAAAATATCCAAAATTATTCCTTTTTATTTTTGTTTATTTGTCACATAAAAAATACCTTTTACATACATATAAAAATCATTTTTTGCATCTTGCATATTTTATTGTATTTTATTTAATTATTGTGTAATTAATTAATTTGTATATTCAATTTGGATGTAATAGTTTAGATTTAATTTTTCTTGCTAAATATCCCCCATTTGAACATTTGTACCCCCCATCCCATAATTATGTTGTAATACTTTAGGACTTTAAATTTCGCATTTAAAAGCTTTCTAAATATGCCATGATAGACTTAGGGTTTTGTATGCAAAAATCAACCAAACAATAGCTTGACCTAATTCCAAGATAAAAGCATGAAAATGGACAACACCAATCACACTTGCACCCCTAGGGTTACTCCACTTATTGCCTTCAATAATGGGCCATGTTGCATGTTAGGTATCTTTGGCAAAACAAAACAAATTCAAATGATCATAGTCCCTCGATAACGCTTTCGAAAGTTGCCTAAAAATGATCAAGTCCCTTAAAGGAAAAATTGCCCAAAGACACTTGGCACCATTGCAATCATGGTCTAAACGATGACCCGCGCCCGTCCCGTTCGCATCCTAACACAAGATTGTCCACCAAATACAATGGTGGAACAAAATTGTTAAAAGGGTTAAAAAACATAGGAAAGATCTTTGAGAAATTTAGGGAAGATAGCTCTTGGTTACTTGCCAACTTGCAAAACAAAAACACTTGCCTATTTTTCAAAACCACACATCACAACACACTTTCAAAACAACTTTCAAAAACATTGAAAACTTTTCAAAAGACATGCACCTTTATATACATCCCAACATGGATCATTACAAAGGTTTCCACCACATTGGCCTCTTTTCAAAAACATTTTCAAACCCACACACAAAGCACCATTTCAAACAATTGAAAATCAAGGCAAGTTGATCTAAGCAAGTAACTAAGAGCTCATGGATAACCATGGATAGAAAGGGTTCTAATACCTTCCCTTTCTATAATCTACTCCCCGAACCCAAGAAAACATCTCAAAAGGTTTTTGCTGTGCTTTTTAACCTTTCCTTAGGATAAAATAAAAAGTCAGTGGCGACTCTTACTCAACCGAAACATTTGCGAAAACAAACGCAAAACCCCAAGTCAGTTCTCCCACCGTATCACACATGCATTTAAGAAAAAGTGCGAGGTTATGTAAGCAAGTAAATTCAGCAAGAAATCCAAGTTATTGAATAAGGACTGTAAAGAAAACCTGCAAGGAACTCATGTTGTCAGATAATAAAACTGTGCAAGTAGTTCAAGCTAAAAGCACACAAGTCACACAAACAACCTTAGGTTTAGGCTTTCATGAGGTCAAAGGTAATATCCTCTTGAAGTTAAGTTGGTTCAACCTGTCATAGAAAAGTAACCGGGTTCTAGAGGATCTCAATATCACTGACCATCCTCCATCGGTCATGGTTTCAGCTCACGCAATCTTTTCTTACGGCCGAAACTATATCGAGAGTATGGTCTCAATGAGTGTAGCATCGAGTATCAACCAGTTCTCAGCTTTACACCGAGGCCGGCTATCTCACTACTTTCTAATGGCCAAGTTGGTCTATTAAGGCTTCTATGGTCAGTTGATGCTTAACGACATACATAGCAGCCCCGTATTCTCCTCGTTTCTCCACAACGGATACCGGTACCAACCAATGTGCCACATCAACGTAGCTACTGCTTCAACCATATCGGTCTATGTCATACAGTTCCCTCACAGTTTATTGCTACTTACCTAAAAGGTGTCCCCCAGATCCGGGTTAGGATCTATAGTAACCCCCGATACAAAACCCTTTAATAGTAGAGCAACCAAAACAAACAAGAGAAGCAATTTATGATGAACTAATCCTAAGGTACACCCCACTTATTAGTCCCCAGTAGATTCTCCAGTTCTGTGATACGGTGGCAGAACCGACTGTTTAATACTGGTTTGTGTTTTGCGTTTTTTGTTCCCAAAATGTCGCGGTAAGCAAGAGTCGCCATCGACTTTTATTTAATCCAACTGGAAAGGAAAAAAGCACAGAAAAATTCCTTTTTCGAGATTTTGAGTACGGGGGGTAGATTATAGAAAGGGAAGGTATTAGCACCCTTTCTATCCGTTGTTTTCTACGGGCTCTTAGGTATTTGCCCATCATTTTAAAAATTGCTTCCGTGTTTGTGTGTTTTGAAAAGTTTTTGTTTTACTTTGTTTTAACCCTTGCTTCTGTCTTCAAGAGTGTTACGAAGTCGTTTTGAAAACTTTGTTTAAAAAGGTGTAAGTGTAAAAAAGTTTGATTTTTGAGCAAGCACCTACTAGCATCTACCTACTCAGAAAAAAAGAATGTTTATGTTCTTGTTTCCTTTAGATAGCGCTATCCTACTATTGAGAAATAGGTAGCACCATCGTTGGAATTTGCAGGGTCAATTTGAAAGGGACGTAATGGTCATTGAAGGCAACATGTAGGCATACCTTAGCATTTCGAAGGGACTGTCATCATATATTCGTAGGCAACATCGAGGGGCGAGATCATATACTGTAGGCAACTTCGAGGGACATCGAGGGACCATGATCTTTATGATGATTTTAACCGAGGGCCTTTGCTAAGGGTATCCCTACGCTCGAGGAACATGATCATTATTTTCCGAGGCAACCAAGTGAGGTATATCCTAAGGGTGCATATGTGCATGGTGTGTTATGTTCAGTTATTTTAGTCTTGTGTTAAGTTTGCTAATGTTTGATTATTCTTGCCATACAATCCTATTAGTCATACATCTAGCAGTTAATAATTGCAGTAATTTAAAAGTGTTGAAATATAAAACCTAGCTATTACAAGGTTTCGGGGTGGGGGATTATGTACATATCCAAAACTGGGGGAAAAAATAAATAAAAGTGGTAAAGGTCCTACTAATCATCTATTACATCCCAATATACAGTTACAATAATAAAATGAAGTGTGAAAGAGTAATAACACGCAAATTTGAAAAGACGTCTAAAAATCCTAAGATATAAAAAAAATCTTTTTCTTCTTTTTTGTTTTAATTTATAAAAATGGTTTAAGTTAAAAAAATAATTGATATAGATCTATATTTAAAAAAGATAATTATTAAAGAAACATGAAACTTAAATAAAAGAAATTAATTCTATGTTTTCTTGGTATTTTTGTTACGAAAAGGAAAATGAATTAAAATGAAATTAAACCTAAGTTCTATTAATTTTAATTTTAAAAAAAAAGTTAAAGTGTTTAGTTAATTAATTTACCAAAATAAAATTTAATTAAGAAAAAATTCTAAATCTATTTTTATGTGATTTTTATATTTGTTTATTGATAACAATAAAAAAAAGGGATTAAAAGAAATAAATGAAATAAATAAAACAAGAAAATAAAGATGGGCCTAGTAGCAAAAGTAAACAGGGGGTGCAATCATAAGAAATCCCTAGGCCCGAATCTTCGAAAGCTTCATGCTCTAACTATGGTGTTTTTTTATTCTTGCGTGGAACCTATGATTCAACCGTCCATAAATGTTCTATATAAACTCAAACAAACGTTAGCATACCATAAAATGTGATTAAAATTAGAGATTCGAAGTTTAAAATTTTACCAAACCGGTATTGTCAAATGGGGGCGTGATAGGCGTGTGATGGATTACTCTTGGGCCTTGTAAGACTCCTGAGGACTTCAAGAGGATGGTTTGAGGCTTGATTTCAATTGAGAGAGACCGGAACCTCGAGATATGACTTGCACCAATTCTTTGATTTTTTGAGAGCTTTTTGAAGAGCTTTTTGAGAGCTTTTTAGAGAGGAATTTTGTGTCTTTCAAGATTGTATGACTCTATATTTATAGAGGAGAATGAGGATACAAGAAAGCATGGAAAGAATCTCCCTCGTAATGTTGTGTTTTAAGACCATGATCAAGATTTGAAAAAAATGTCATATTTGATGATTTTATGCCATTTTCACATGTGGATAAACTTGGACATATTTGAAGGATTATTGCACGAAATCAATTGATATAAACCAGCATAAAACTTTCCCAAAATGGATTCACATCAAAATTTACATTATTTATATTATTTATTTATTTAATTCTGAATTTTAATGAATAAAATATCAAAATAAATAGTAGAAAAATGTATGGGTAGGCTTAGAGGTCGTGGACCATGTTAGTAATTAGTTTAAAACTTGAAAAGATAGGCCCATTTGGAAAAAATCCAAGTTTGGTCAATATTTGCTTCATGCATTTTTTTTCAAAAATTGTCCAACTTTGACAATGCATATCTCTCTCAATTTTAATCTTATGAGGGTGTTCTTGGACTTTTAGAAAGCTTATGATGTCCCCTAAGCAGCCTATTTGGTTTCATCTCAATTGGATCTTCCATGTTCATGTAAGAAGCTTTGACCTAAAAGGTGTTTTTGTTGACTTTTCAAAATGACCTATAATGTCCAAATTTATATCTTCTTGTGAGTGCGTATTTTGAACTTGGGAGATGAAGATGAATTGTAAGGAATTACATCCTCTTCAAAATGAGCTTTGGATGGGTCATTTCTGATAAAGTATGAGAAAGTTATGCTTGGTCAAAGTTGAGAAAGTTAGCAACTTTTGGGTTTTGATGAATTGTGAGCAATCCTTGAGGAATCATGATCAACCCTTTATAAATAATGAATAATACTTCAAAATGAGGATTTTGACCAAAAATCTTGAAGTTTGACTGTATGTGGGCCGCAGTTGACTTTTGCCCTAGCACAATCGACTTTCAGGCCTTTGAGCAATTGACTGAGTAAACTTCCTCTGCAAGGCTTGAAACTTGATATGGATGATCTTGAGAACATATTAGGACAATAGTGAGCATTTGGGACCCTTTGGACTCAAACATCTTGATGCAAAATGAAACCCTAATTTGAGGTAGACTGCCTTTAGGAGAGAGTTTGTCTGGTCAACTCTTGGACTTCCTTGGGCAAGTTGAAGACCTTACTTGAAATGTATTGAGAAATATTTGAGGGCAAATTTTGGGGTACAACAAGGACCCCAAAAGTCCTCCATGGCCCAACAAGAAATAAGACAAGCTGAGACTAAAGGGTTTGTCCCGCCTCTACCAAAGGTAGGGGCATCCCATGCTCTACAGATTCCGATCAACAATGCAGACCACTACTTGGACTTGCAATATGTGGACCATGACTTGGAGGATGTCAATTAAGCACCCTTGAGGACAACCAATACTCATGCTATTGAGAATCCAATGATGCTCAACCAATACAAAGCTCTGGAGGAAAGGTTGAAAGTGGTGAAGGGCTACGATGCTTTCGATGTCGACGCTCTTGAAATGGGCCTAGTTCCTGATGTGGTGATCCCGCCAAAATTTAAATTATCTGACTTTGGGAAATACAAAGGGCTCAAATGTCCAAGGAACCATCTATGCATGTATTGCAGGAAGATGTGTGCTTAAGCTCAAGACCAAAAGTTGATGATTTATTGTTTTTAAAACAGTTTGAGTGGGGAATCTCTAGATTGGTATATACAATTGGAGCGGGTCCATATTCAGACATGGGCAGATCTTGCTAACACTTTCCTGAAATAGTACAAGTACAAATTGGACATGGCTCCTACCCGCATGCAGCTCCAAAACTTGTCATAAAATAAAGAGGAGTCCTTTAAATAATATGCCCAAAGGTGGAGAGAAATGGCATCTTGAGTTCAACCGCCACTACTGAAAAAAGAACTGGTCGATATGTTCATGGAAACCTTACAATGGGTTTACTATGAAAAGATGGTAGGAAGCGTCTCGTCCGGATTTTCTGATTTGGTAACCATTGGTGAAAGGATCGAAGCAAGTGTGAAAAGTGGAAAGATACAAGGGGCATCGTCCAATACCCCTTATAATTCGAAAAGACATGTTCCTAACTTCTCAAAAAAGAAGGAAGGGGAAATCAATGTCGTAGCATCATAATCAAGGGTACAATAACCATTGGTGATTCCACGAGAACAGTAGCAGAACAAGTTTGATAGGCCTCCGAGGAAATTTGACCCTCTCCCTATGTCGCACAATCAATTATTGTAACACTTAGTGAAGGCATCTTTGGTGGAGCTCAAACCTTTAACTCCACCAGCCGGAGTACTCCCACCAAGGTACCATGCCAACGCCAGGTGTGAGTATCATGCAAATTCTCCAGGCTATACTATAGAGAAATGTTGGGCCTTCAGGCACAAGGTTCAGGATTTGCTGGATGCCCGAGATATTACTTACGAAAATCTAAATATCAAGTCAAACCACATGCCTCTGCATGGTGACCAACTATAAATGCAATTGAAGTAGTCACTAACTTTGGGGCAGCCAGGCGAGTAAAGGCTCCAGTAAATTTGTTGAAGGAATATCTATTGGAGTGTGGGTTCCTGTTGGAACACAATAAAGCTTTCGAAAGAACATTACAAAAATTAGTGGACCAGGGGATAGTCCAATTTGGATCATACCCTGAAGGAGAATATGTAGCTTCGATTGAAGGAAATACAAAGAAGTCATTGGTAATCCATTTCCAAAGGCTAAACTTTAACAAGAAGACTCTTATGATTCCATGTGGAGAATCAGTAGAAACCCTAGTGATAACACCAAAGTAGACTCTAAGGATACCAGTAGCTCCAAAGGCTACGATGGTATTTAGGGGGCCATCACCTACCCCTTATGAAAGTGATAAAGCAGTACCATGGATTAATGTTTCAACTGTATATGTTAATGGATCAAAACAGGAATGTGGACCATCAACAAGTCAAGAACCTGCAATCACAAATATAGGAGAGACAGGGGGCATGACTCGTAGTGGTCGAATATTTGGATGGGAACTGCCAAAGAAAAATGATGATATGGAAAAAAATAAAAAATGATACGTTGGTGAAGGACAAAGGAAAAGCAGTGGTGGAAGAAAGTCAGGAACAAGAGCCTCCGAACAAGAACTTTACAGAGCAAGAGGAAGATGAGTTTCTGAAGATAATCAAAAGGAGTGACTATATAGTGGTGGATTATCTTCACCAAACCCTGGCTAAAATTTCTATACTCTCGTTTCTCATTAATTTAGAAGCGCGTCGAGATTCTTTAGTGAATGTTCTAAGTTCTACCCATGTCGCGGAAGAGATTACTGTGAATCAATTTGACAATGTAGTAGAAAATTTGACATTTAGATCATGTGTGGGTTTTAACAACAATGAGTTACCTCCACAAGGCCGAGCTCACAATAAAGCATTGCACATCTCTATTTAGATAGGTACTAAAAGCTTGTCTAGGGTACTCACTGACACTGGTTCTGCCCTTAATGTACTGCCAAAAACCAGCTTGATGAAGTTAACATTAGATGGTGTTATGATAAGACTAAATTCTATGATAGTGAAAGCCTTTGACAGTTCTCAATGGTTAGTATTTGGAGAAGTGGGCCTTCTAGTCAAGATCGGCCCGCATATGTTCTATATCACCTTCCAAGTCATGGATACAGAACCAGCATATACATGTTTACTCGGGCGACGCTGGATTCATGCAGCAAGAGCAGTCACTTCGACTTTACATCAGAAGTTGAAATTCTTCATTGAAGGAAAATTGTTCATAATCGATTGTGAAGAGGATATCTTTGTAAGTAACATAGAATCCTACAGGTATATCAGTGCTGATGAAGATTTCATAGCCACACTGTTTAAAGTCTTAGAGGTTTCCTCAACGATAACCTTACCGGTGGAAAGAATAAAGAAACCAACTATGACTTCATGGATAGATTTGCAAGTATTAGTGGAAAGTGGTACCTCAAAGAGTTGGGGGAAGCTCCCAGAAATACCAGAGAAGAAGAATCGTTTTGGTTTAGGTTACGAATTATCAAAGGCTTCTTTGAAAGGCAAAGAATAATTTCCTACAAATTAAGAGACCACCATCAACAAAGGGGTAGAGCATGGTGGACAGGTGGAAATGATATCAAACAAAGGAAACATCAAAAAGGCGTCTGATTTCATCCGAGAATGCGCCCCGGGCGAAGAACTCAAAAATTGGACAGTTGTGGAGATTCCAAAGATTTCTTTCTTTCCAAAGTAATTTTTATTGTTTTTCGAAAGAATCTATGTCAAGCCTGAGGCATAGGGGTTGCTTGTAAGGGTCCCCCATTTCATTCCAGACAATATTTACTATTAATAAAAGTTATATTTTGCATGCAATTTAAGATCCTTGTCTTTCTCTTGCATTTATCTCTCATATTTTAAAAATGGAAATATATTTTTTCATATGCATTTTCCAAATTCACATACTAAAATTGTACCAAAACATGATAAATGTGCATATCGATGCCCAAAATCACCGATAATGTTATTGCTGTTATCCGATATAATTTTGATGCTCCCATCAACCAAGCTGAAGAGGAAGATGATGAAGATCTTGAACTTTCTAAAGAATTAGCGAGGGAGATAGAGTAGAAAGTTGTCAGCATACAAACATACCAGGAACCTATTGAGATCATTAACTTGGGCACAGAGTAGGTTTCCAAAATAGATCAAGCTAGGGAAACATGGAAAAAAACGTCAAAGAAAGGCTGATCAGTTTGTTACATGAATATGTGGATATATTTTCCTGGTCCTACAGAGATATGTCGGGATTGGATATAGATATTATGGTTCATAGACTAACTCTCAAGGAAGGTTGCTCTCCGGTTAGGTGGACGCCCAGGAGGACTCTTCCAGACATGTCCAACAAGATTTGAGAGGAGTTCCTTAAACAATTTGAAGCAGGGTTCTTAGCAGTGGTAGATTATCCACCTTGGATAGCTAACATTGTTACAGTACCCAAGAAGGACGGTAAAGTACACATGTGTATGGATTATCGAGATCTAAACAAAGCAATTCCCAAAGACAATTTCCCCTTACCTCACATAGATGTTTTGGTGGACAACACAGCTCAAGCTTCGATATTCTCATTCATGGACGGTTTCTCAGGTTATAATCAAATCAAAATGGCGCCCGAAGATATTGAAAAAACTACTTTCATGTCACCTTAGGGCACTTTCTGCTATTAGGTAATGCCATTTGGTATGAAGAATGTAGGGGAAACTTATCAGCGAGCTATGGTTACACTATTCCACGATATGATTCACAAAGAGGTTGAGGTGTACATAGATGATATGATTTCCAAATCCCATACGAAGGAGGAACGTATCATACATTTACAAAAGTTATTCGAGCGTTTACGCAAGTTCAAGCTAAGGTTGAATCCAAACAAATGTACATTTGGTGTCAGATCAGGCAAACTACTGGGTTTCATTGTAAGTCAACATGGTATCAAGGTAGAACCCGACAAGGTAAAAGCAATACAAGAAATGTCAGCTTCAATAACAGAGAAAGAGGTTTGTGTTTCTTATGACGATTAAACTACATCTCAAGGTTCATATCGCACTTAACTGCTACGTGCGAGCCCATATTCAAGTTATTGCAAAAAGATCTGACAGTTGTATGGAATGATAACTTCCAAACGGCTTTCGAGATAATAAAGAAATATTTACAAGAGCCACCGATCTTAACTTCACCATTTCTCTGAAGAACACTCATCATGTATCTGACAGTGCTTGAAGGATCAATGGGGTGTGTATTGGGACAACATGACGAAACAGATAAAAAAACATGCAATTTATTACCTCAGCAAGAAATTCACTGACTGCGAAACTAGATACTCACTTCTCGAGAAAACTTGTTGTGCATTGGCTTGGGCTAATAAGAGATTGAGGCAATATATGTTAACTCACACCATGTGGCTAATAGCTAGAGTGGATCCTCTAAAGTATGTGTTCAAAAAATCGGCTCTTACAGGGAGGATTACCTGATGATAGATGCTATTATCAGAGTATGACATCTAATATGTTACTCAAAAGGCCATCAAGGATAGTGTACTAGTTGATCACTTAGCTCACCAGTCGTTTCCAGAATATCAACCAATGAAATTCGACTTTCCAGACAAAGATGTCATGGTTATAGGTGACTATAAAATACTAGGGGCCGACAAAGGACCTGAACTGGGGGCATGTTGGAAACTCATGTTTGACGGGGCTTCAAACGCACTAGGGAACGACATTGGGGCAGTTTTGAATTCTCAAAAAAATTATCAAAAACCTTATACTGCAAGGTTATGTTTTGACCGCACCAACAACATCATCAAATACGAGGCTTGTATCCTGGGTCTAGAAGTTTCCATCGATCTAAGAATCAAACATCTAGAAGTATTTGGGGACTCCACGCTAGTCATATATCAATTCAACAGTGAATGGGACACTAATCATCCTAAATTGATTCCATATTGAGATCATGTCTGTGATCGGTGGAAATAGAATTGACTGTTTTGGAATGCTGGTTCGCGTTTGCATTTAGCAAAATGTCGCGGTAAGCAAGAGTCGCCACCGTCTTTTATTTTCTCCAACAAGGAAAGGACAAAAGCACAGCAAAATTCATTTTCGAGATGTTTCTCGGGTTCGGGAGGTAGATTATAGAAAGGGAAGGTGTTAGCACCCTTTCTATCCGTGGTTATCCACAGGCTCTTAGATACTTGCTCACTATGTTTTCAAAAATGTTTTGCTTTTCTTGTGTTTATGGGTTTTGAAAAAGTCTTGTTTGAAAACTTCGATTTAACTCTTGTGTTTGTCCTCAAGAGCGTATGAAGTGTTTGTTTGAAAAGAGTGTAAGTGCGAAAAGTATTTTTTGTTTTGAAAGAGCAAGTACCTGAGAACCTCTACCTACTCAAAAGAAATTATGTTGTGTAAATGTCCTTTGGACAGTACTATCCCACTATTGAGAAGTGGGTAGCACCGTCGTTGGAGTTTCGGGTCAATTCGATTAATGGGACATGTGGTCACTAAAGCAATGGTAGGACGCCTTAGCGGTAACCCTAATGTCTTAGATCATTTTTTATCGAGGCAACCGTTTCGAGGCAACTTAGATCTTTAGACAGGAGGGCGACCTCTAAAACACCCTATACTCAATGACCACGTCGAGGAAACCAAGTGAGGCGTACCCTAGAAGTGGCATGTGCACGTGTGTCAGGTTTCAATTAATGTTATCTTTGTACATATTATGGTGAGCTACGATTGATTTTATTTTGAGAGAAATCTTGTCATGCATAGCCTAGTTAACATTCATCTAACAGTTTATAGTTGCGGAAAATAAAACTAAACGATTACAAGGCGTCGGGTATTTACATCGCCAAAAACAACCCTTGAAAAGTAAATTGCGGAAAATAAATGAAAGCGATAAAAAGTCCTAATTAAAGCTATTACATCCTCGGAGCAAATACATAAATATGGATCAAAAATTAATAAAACAAACATACGCGCGAGAGAAAATTGAATCGGAGAGTTTTTAGGGTTTTGACCCTTTTTTGAGAAAGAAGGAAGTTTTTGTTATTTTGCATTTAATTAAGTTAAACCTAGACTAATTAATTAATTAAATAAAAGAAAGATATTTTTTGAGTTTTTTATGTTTTAAGGAAATAAATAAAAAAATAGTCAAAATTGTCAAGAAACCCTAATTCTACATTAGTTTTAGATTTATTGTAAAAAAAAAGTTAAAATTAACCTAATTAACTAAATTAATTACATTAGTATTTATTTACAAAAATAACTAATTAAATTTAATAAATAAAAATATTATTATTTTTTATGTTTTCTGGATTTATTATGAAAAAAAATTAATTTGTTAGTGAAAATAATAATTATAATAAATAATTAAAATAAAAGAAATAAAAAATAGAAAAGAAAAGGAAGAAACTTGAAGGGGGTGTTGGCCCAAGTCAGGAGGTGTCTTTGGCAATTTGTGGCCCATTAAGCTGCAAGCCTGTTTGACTTTTCTGGATCTTCTACACGTACCTTGACCAGGGAGTATGATAGTCTTTCAATCCTGGCCTTCAGATTTGGCCAGGAGCCACCTGGCATGCTGAGATTTGAAGCATATGGTAGACTCCCTTTGCAAGTTTTGCACAAGAACGCCTGAAGAAAAAGAACAAATAAACGTTTAGGGGACCTGGGATTCGAACCCAGGTCCCAATGATCATATGCACGCGTTCCTGCCACTCAGCCAAGTTGTTCCAATTGTTATTATGACAAGAATCAATTATTATATTAGTAAATAAACAAATATGTTGGAAACAAAACAAAACGCGCGCTGATTCAAATTAACCAATCATATGTTAACACCTCATCATCTTCTTCGTTGTACCTGCAAAAACATAAACAGATAGCGGGGGTTTTTAACCTCCCTTATGCGCTTGCACGAAAAATAGCGATTAGCACCATGGTGCATATAAATATTTCGCGAGGGGTCAGTTGTGTTCGTCTTGTTCTCATGATCTCAACCATGTGTCTTATGAGTCCTAATTTTGCCTGGTTCAGAAAGCCCCAATTTAAAGTTCAAGAACCCTAGAAAATTGATCATGGTATCTTATGATTCAGGGCATTATAATCTAATTAAATCATGCCATTAGCTTCGTATGGTTCCTAGCAATGCAAAACAATCAAGAAAACATGTTAAATATGCATGAATTAAGCAATACGATTTTGAATAAAAATTGCAAACCGTGATTCTGTATATGGTGATTCTTTGAGCTGTAAGGCCTGAGTTTGATTGCAAAACACTCCTGACACTTCCTGCAATGTGTTTGAATGAATAAAGCGCCTTGAATTGGCCTGGAATGCAAGAATAGGTTTTCAATTTTCTTGGAATTTCTTGAATATGCTAGGGCCTATTTCTGCAGCTTTTTCACGTCCATTAGGTCAGGGTTTGCTTGCTTGTATATAAGGCAATTGAATTAGGTCAAAAGCTTGGGCAAAAATCCATTGCATTGATGTTTGAATCCTTGATTGAAAATCAAATATTTTTGATTTTTCATGATTGAACAAAGTTTCCAATTTTGGATTTTTTGATATCTTTGACTTGTGCACGAATTTGCCAGCATGATTAGGTCCTATTTGCTTCACAAAAAGATTTAAAAACCAAATCTTCTATTTTCCTACAATTTAAATTAATTAAATGAATTAATATCAATTAAAAATCCAATTAATCAATAAAAATAAGAAAATAAATTCAATTAAGCTTGATGGGTCGTGCATAGGTCATGGGTGAAGTTTCAACAAGAAATTTGAGGCCCATTAGCAAAAAGAAAGTGTTTTGAGCAAAGTTGACTTTTGCAAATTCATGAAAATTTCCCAACTTCTCCAATGCACAACTTGCTCAATTTTGATCATATGACCATGTTCTTGGACATTTTGGAGAGCTCTTGAAGTCCTATAACCAATGCCTTTGGTCCCATGTCATTTGGATTTACCAATCTCAAGTTATGGCCTTTGACTCAAAATGAACTTTTGTTGACTTTTGAAATTGACCTATAATGTAAAAATTGGTAACTTCTTGTGAGAGCTTTTCTTGGACTTGGAGTGTGAAGATGGATTGTAGAAGATTGCATCCCCTTCAAAATGGGAATTGGATGAGATTTTTCTGACAAACCATGAAAAATTTATGCCCTGGTCAAGATACAGTTGACTTTTCTACTGTCCAAAAATAGTAACTTTTGCATCTTGATGATTTTTGAGCTATTCTTGTGGAATCATGATCAAGACTTGATCAAATGATGATTGTGGACTCAAAATAAGATGTTGACCAAAAATTCTGACTTTTGACTGTAAAATGACCATTTTGCCCTTGCAGTTGACTGTGGGTCAAATGAGCTTTAGACTGTGCAAATTGGCAATGCGAGTCTTGAAACTTGGCATGTAGGTGCTTGAGGATGTATATAGGCTTATGATATTTGATTGAACCATTGAAAACCCCAAATTCCTTGAAAGAACCAAAACCCTAATTTCAGCTGGCTTAGGAGGTGGTTTGACTGTACTACCCTTGAGCAATCTTGAATCATTTGAAGATGATTCTTGACAAATCTTGGAGAATATGGGAGGGAAAATTTTGGGGTACAACAATGTCTTAAAGCTAGCTACGGAATTCACTGAAATCACCTTCAGTCATATCCCACGAGAAGAAAATCAAATGGCAGATGCCTTGGTAACACTATCAGACATGTTTAAATTAACATGGACAAACCATGAACCACAAATTAATATCAGACATTTTGAAGAGCTGGAACATTGTCTTGCTATTGAAGAAGGACCAGATAACAAGCATTGGTTCTACGACATTAAGAGGTACCTTGAAAAACAAGAATATCAGGAAAATGCCTCTATCATTGACAAACAAACTCTGCGGAAGCTAACCTCAAAATTCTTCCTGAGTGGTGATGTGTTATACAAAAGGAACTACGATATGGTGCTACTCAGGTGCGTGGAGAAACAGGAAGTCGATACACTTAAGAGAGAAATCCATGAAGGTACCTTTGGAACACATACAAATGGACATGCCATGGCGAGAAAAATCATGTGAGCGGGTTATTATTGGTTAACAATGGAAGCTGATTGTTATCATTACGCGAAAACATGTCACAAATGCCAAATGTATGCTGACGGAATGGACGTGCCAACAACTGCTCTGAATGTCATGAGCTCTCCTTGGCCATTTTCGATGTGGGGAATCAATATGATAGGCATGATTGAACCAAAAGCCTCTAACAAACATCATTTCATACTAGTTGCCATCGATTACTTCACCAAATGGGTAGAAGCGGCATCCTACGCAAATGTAACAAGTCAAGTGGTTACTCGATTCATCAAGCAAAATCTCATGTAGATATGGGGTTCTAAGCAAGATCTGAAAGGAAATCTGAATAAGCAATAGAATAGCATCCGTGTTTGGAGCATCTCTAAGCTGTCTCTGAAAGGAAATCTGGAATAAGTATCGGAATATCGCCATGTTTGGGTCACATCCGAACCGTCTCTAGAAGGAATCTGGAATAAGTATCAGAATGTCGCCATATCTGGGTCACATCTGAACTATCTCTTGCTCAATGGAGTAAACCGCTGAGGTTATAGAACTGGTTCGTACTATGACGGAGGAGAACATCAAGATCTAGGAACTAACTCGTGCTCAATGGAGTATACCGTTGAGGTTATAGTACTTGTCCACCCTATGATGTAGAGAAACTGTCGAGATTGAGAACCTTATCTGAACTTCAACCGAGGATAATCTGATTGAGATTTAAGAACTGGTCAGATCTTCGACTAAGCTGAGAACTTAACTGCATCTTTTCTGAAAGGTAAAGGTCAGTCACATGCAATGCATGAGATGGATCAAGCAATGATGTTCTCAACATAAATGAGATTGTATGATATGATGCGTATATGCATGTATCATGATGTATGGAAATGTAATGCTTTAGCTGGGGAAAATAAATCCCGGAGCTGCTGGAGAATAGAGTTGAATTCTTCGTTTCCGCTGGGGATGGTGGATGAAGATGATTGTGACAATAAACCTGCAGGAGAAAAGGACTCCGTTGGGGAATAAACTTGATGAAAGAGATTACTCTGAGGGGAAATACTCCGTGGGGGAGAGATGTTCTGCTGAGAGTTTTAATGATAACTTCGCTGGGGATTCTGTTGATGAGCTTTGTTGGGGATAGAAAGAACTTCGCTGGGGATGATCTTTCCGTTGCAACTTGCTGAGGATAACCCAGTTAGACTTCTGTGGGGGGTAACCTCTGAATTTGGCTGGGGATACTCTCTGAATATGGCTGGGGAGAGATACTTGTACTCTGCAGGGGACAAGCTTCCAGAATCTACTGGGGAAGATGATTCAACTCTTGCGGGGAAGCTTTTTTAGTTTGCGCTGGGAAATGGCTCCACTAAGGGTATCCTGTATTCCACCGGGGAACATTCTTATATCCTGTCGAGGAATATTAAGACTGTCGGGGATGCTTGCTGAGGAATATCTGTATACTCCGCTGGGGAATATTAAGACCTTCTGGGAAAACCCAACCTTTTTAGGGCTGATGGGAGACTAACTCCGCTCGAGGGAGAGTATCGTTGATTCCTTTGTAGTTGCAGGTCTCAGTGGGGAGAGCTTCCATTACTGTCTTACTCTGCGGGGAGTGAAGGTATCTCGGTCATACTCTTCAACTGAATTTATGTTGTACCTGGAGGACAGAACGGCTTGTACAGTTCGGACAATTCTTATTGCCCCAACTTCTGTGGGAGAAGGTACCTGTGGAGGTGCCTGATAACTGCCGATTGACAAATCTTCTTCTGGTAGGCAAGTGATGAGATGACGGGACATAGTCGTACGCTTTTTATCCCTAACTTTTTCCTAGACCGCCCTTTCGGGTTTTCAGTCCATCGGGATGCCCCTTTTTGCCCAAGCTGCCTTTTCAGGTTTTCGACTTGCCGGGTGTACAGATTTTTCATTTTCGTCCCTTATTTTTGCCCGAACCCTTTTGGTTCGCCGAGAAGCCCTTATTTTTGCCTAGGCCAGTCGACCTAGCGGGTCTTTGATTATGCATAGTATTTTTTTTTACTATGTCCACGTTCTCAGAGCGTAGGGAGTTGTCGCTGTCAGTAGTGTTGTGTTGCCATACTACCAGAAGATCTTCGTTTGATCATGCAAGATTTGTTGCTGGAATTCATGTCCAATTCCCCAAGTGACTCAGGCGGAGATTTGCCCCTGGCTATTTGGCATTTTGAGAGATTCCTTGAATCTTGACTTGACTGCCCCAGATGATGGACAATGATCATGCCGTGCCCCTTGATTGGAAGTGTTTTTCCGCTTGAGGTGATCCTTTTTATTGAGAAGGTTTTTTTTGTTCACTAGATATTCGTCGTGCGAATTTCTCTACTGTTGAACAAATAGTCATATGCAAACAATGTTATTTTAAGAATGCAAAGCTTATGTCTGTCTTGAAGTTTTTTTTGAAAATGCAGTTTTCAATAAAACAAGTGAATTTTTGTAAAATGTGATGTCAACTCAGGATTTTACGGCGAGCCCTACAGGAGTCAGGATACCTTTTGTAACAGCATGCTTTCGAACTAACCCATGCTTCAGCTAGGACTTTTAAGGGTTATAACGTGGCCTGGTTCACGGTTTAAGAAACAAAGGATAAAGGCTCAAAATTTATTTGTACCCACCCGCTCTTCGTGACGTTCTTCCATCCTAAACTCAGCTAATCGTGCATTAGATCTTGTTTGAGTCTTTGCTCTGATATTCCGGTGATGGTTCAGATACTGACAATTTATTTTGAACAGACAGTCATTTTGTTGAGAGTTTGCAGGATCTCTTCCCTTTTGGTTTCTATTATCCCTAATTTTTTTTTTGCCTGAACTGTTCCTTTTGTGATTACAGTCAGCGGGATGCCCCAGTTTTTTTGTAAGTCTCCTTCATAGGTTTTGACTTATTGGGCTTTTATTTTCTGAGAGATAATGACTGCTTGTCCTTACGATTATTCGGAACCATCATTGTCTCTTGTTTTGGAAGGACTTCTTTGATGCCATTTTGTGCACTTGGATCAACTGAGAGAACTACCCTGCCCCAGGTTATGATTAAGGGTTTTAATTTTTGAAAAGAAAAACTCCAACTTCTTTGGCTCAAAGGGGTTGACTAGGGATTATCCTCCTTATAACTCCACTGTTTAGGATTTGAAACAATGCCTGTACTTCATCAGCGGGGTCTGTTCAAAAGCATACTGTAAAGATGAAGAAAGCATTCAATAAGAAAGTCTGCCCTGGAGTGTTCAAAGAAGGGGATTTAGTGCTCAAGAAGACTTTGTTACCTCACCTCAATTCACGTGGTAAATGGACACCTAACTGCGAAGGTACATATATGGTAAAAACAACATTCTACAGTGGTGGTCTTATCCTCACAATAATGAATGAGGAACAACTACCACATTCGGAAAATTCAACCGCAGTCAAAAAATACTATGTATAAAAAGCTCGCTAAGCTCGAACCCTAAACAGGCGACTTAGGAAAAAGGAGAGTCCTGGTGGATCAAAAACCCCAAAGGGAGATCCAGGAAAAAAATTAGGGACATACACAAAAACATTATCCCGGTGGATTGAAAACATGAAAGGGAAATCTTGGCAAAAAATAGGGATCTTATTCAAAGAAATAAATAACAAAAATACTGAGATCTAATAATTACGACCACAAACCACGAAGGAGAGAGATTGGTCCAAATCATTAAACTCCGAAGCAAAGAAGATGGGACCTATCAAAAGAACATTGGGGAAACAACAGTAGTAATTGTCATTTCATTTCCATTTACAGTCTTTATTTAAAATTTCTGTAATTACCTCTTTCAAGGAATTTCATCTTGCACGCTCGCCTATTCAGAGGCATATTTATCAATAAAACTTTGAAGTTTTTAAAATCTTTCAATTGTGTTTTTTTTCTTTTCCGACTTGTTTGTGAAATACTACAATTATTTTTGGTGAATATTGTTTGAAATAATTTTGGGGAATTGACATGCAAATAAATCATTTAATAAAGGCATCAAAAAGCATTTTGGTTAGAAAAACATCGAAAGAAAATCCACTTTTATGTCTACGCTTATGCCTGCGCCTGCGATACAAAAATTACATATGACATGTTGCTACTGTTCACCATAATTTATCAAAATTCAGAACAACTTGGAGATACAACAATTAGCAACAAACAAAGTTGGAGAGTTAGTGATTACGAGAACCTGATTGTTTAACAAAGGAGACTTATCAAAAACATTTGCAAAATACTTGGTGAATACACATACATTTGGAGCATATACACACATAAGCATTTTGATACATGAGCATTTAAAACACTAGGGGCATATACATACACTTGGTATATAAACACCTACATTTGGGGCATATGCATTTAAAACATTGGGGCATATACACGTATTTTGTACATATGTAAATATTTGGGACATACATCACACTTGGATAGCATATTAATTTAGGGCAGTATGCATGGAATTAGGGCATCATTAGAAAGCTTATATGTGCGGACTAAATAGTTCAAACTTTAAAGCAATTTTGGGTTTCTTTCATCATGTTCATTGTCATGGTTGAGAACGACACAACCGACTTCATAAATGAATTTTGGGGTTTATCTATCATGTTATTAGTCATGGTTGAGGACGACACAACCGATTTCAGCGATCAATTTTGGGGTTTATCTTTCATGTTGATAGTCATGGTTAAGGACAACACAACCGACTTCAACGATGAATTTTGGGGTTATCTTTTATGTTGATAGTCATGGTTGAGGACGACACAACCAACTTTAGCGATGAATTTTGGGGTTTATCTTCCATGTTGATAGTCATGGTTGAGGATAACACAACCGACTTCAGTGATGAATTTTGGGGTTATCTTTCAGGTTAATAGTCATGGTTGAGGACGGCACAACCAACTTTAGAAATGAATTTTGGGGTTTATCTTTCATGTTGATAGTCATGGTTGAGGACGACACAACCGACATCAGAAATGAATTTTGGGGTTTATTTCTTCTTGTTAATAGTCATGGTTGAGGACGACACAACCAACACCATCAAGAAATTTTAGGTTTCATCGCTTCAAATCTAGCATTTTTCATTTGGTTATCGAGTCTTACTTGAGGGCTAACACAACTGACATCATCTTCCAAATTCCAAATATCAGGTTTCAAGCTCGTATTATCTATCCTCTAGGCTATGATAGGTATACAAAAAAAAAACCTTTGGCTCATTACTTAAGTCTATAAGCAGTAATGTATTACCAAGCATTATGTTATTCATCCCCTGGGTCACGATGAATTACGAAATATGCATCACAAACTTACTATATTAGTCTCCGAGCATTAGTAAGTCAACTTTTCAAAACTTGTATCATTTACCTCATAGGGTACGGTAAATTATGCAAAAAAATTCAACCTTTTTTAGATGCTGACAAGTTATTTGCATCGTCATATCTAAGTTAAAACAAACTTTTGTTCTAACAGTGGTAAGATGATACATCATCGTCTATGCCTACTCTTCATACCCACGGGAACGTTGTACAATGTATCCTTATAATCTTTCGGACAAATCTTGGGGTCTTCCAATATTTAATAAACTTCTGATCAGAACATGCGAGACTTGCGTATTGTCGCACTATTCAGTCGAAAGATAATTAAATAGGGGCAGTTGTCATACCCCAAATTTGACCCATCAAAATATCACATTATGATACTTGTCTATTGATCAATTTACTTATACTTTTATAATATTTTATGGGGGTTTTAAAGTCAAAGATGGGAGTATTGATCCAAGATGGACCATCAATATCTGATGGTCCATTAGTTTTTAAATAAAAAAATCCCATTTCAAGTTATAAAAAGGGGGTATATTGTTGTATAGGGGTGTGTATTTTAATGAGAGCTGGTGGGATTTCCAAAGACCCATTTCAGTTTCTTTGCCCATGCAAAGTAAAACCCATTTTTGAATGAATGAAGGGGGGTATGTTATCACTAGAGAGGTTTATGGATTAATGAGGGTCGGCCCATTAAGATTATTGAGGCATGTTCTATAAAAAAGTTAGGAGGGAGGGGTGTATGTTTAAGTCGAAAAGGCATGTAGCAAATTATTTGTGAAGTCCCGATAAAGTAAAAAATTTGGCCTATTTTTAAGAAATTGTGTTTTTTTTAATTGATTATTGGTTTAAAGTATTTTGGAAAAGGCATTGATTCAAGAGGAAACGTTTAGGCCCAATAAAGTAAACAACTTAGGCCCAGTAAAGTTTTTTTGAGAAACTGTTTGTTGTTTTATTATTGAAATCATTGTTTTATAAAATGACTGTTTCAATAATGGAGAAATGCATGGTCCAAATTCTTCAGAAGGTCCGGGCCCAGTTCAATTAAAGGGAACTGTTTGTTTAAAATCAAAAAAAAATGTTGGGCCCAAAAAAAAACATTTATTGTTCACATCAGAAAAAGAAACGCATATGTTAGAGTTAAAACATTCATTGTACGAACCAAGTGAAAAATAACGCACGTTTCATTTGTATAAACCGATACTGTTCAAATTACAAACCAAATCAAATAAAATTAAAATCTTTTACAATAAAGTGTATGAAGATTTAATCAAACGGAATCACTACAGATCTCGAGCAAAAAACCTACAGATCCATTACAATTATAGAAACAAATCAAATCTTACAGATCATATCAAAAACTTATATAAACAGAATCATCAAATCCCTAAAATTACAACTAAATCAAATCTCTAAAAACCCTAATCTATTAAATAAAAATAAGTAACGACAAATTCATAAATTTATTTACTAAATCACCTAAACATCTAACACTATAAAACCTAGAAAATTCTAATACGAAAGGGAGGAAGAAATAATTACGGAGGAGATTATGAGGACGTTCTTGAAGAAGAAGAAGAAATTGACGAAGATTCTGGAGAAGATTCGAAAGAAGAATAAGGAGAAGATAGACTTAGGGCTTCAAGATCTGGAACCCTAAGGCTCATTGTAGCCGCCGTCACTCTCTAGATCTGCAAACATAGAAAGAGGAAACAAATTATAAACCGAAAACTAGCAAAGCAAATTGGAAAGCTAGAAGAATCACGATCGGAGGTAACGTTTCAAACTTAGTTTTTTTTTTGGGTTTATTAGGTGTCGATTGATTTGGATTTATGTTTAGGGTTGATTTTTGGTTTGATTTGGGTGGAGAGGGGCTAAGGTTTGCGTCTCCGCCGCTGGGATTAGGATTAGGGTTTGATGGTGTTGTGTTAGAAGAAGAAAGAATAAAGAGACAGAGAGAGAAGACGCATAACAAATGAATAAACGATTTTGTAAGAATGAAAATATAATAGGTCCTGCGATCCAGTGTGCGTCATTCCACCACCCTTACCACACGCCTTCAATCATAGCGAATTGGTTTCAATCAAACGCTCAGAAACCATCACGCCCACGGTATTACCATGCGCTCTCTCACACGGAGTCCAAACGGACTCCAAACCCTTTGGGCTAAGCCCAATTACTAAGCACGCCCCCTTTTTTTGTTTCTACTAACACACAAAAATACACCCCCTCTACCTAACGGGCCAAGTCCAAAATCTGGACTTGGGCCCCCTACTGTTCACATCTCCTCTCGATCCAGATTTGCTAACACGTACAAATCCAAACCCCCTGTCTTTTAGCACCCCCTAGTTTTACTTCTCAACTAAAATCACATCCCTTACATTAATAATTTATTTTCTTTATTATTTTATTTTATTATTTTTATGTTTTCTATGTTTATATATTTATAATTTTAATATATTTATTATTATAAATCAAATATATTATTTTTCAATCCATAAAAAATATTATTTATTTTATTTGCATTAAATTATCTTTTAATCATGTATTTTAAATAAGATATTTTTTACAATTGAAACTTAAAAAATATTCAACCAAACACCAAATCATTTTTCATAAATAAATTAATTTAACAATTAATTTTAAAAAAGGAATACAAAGCATATTTTAATTAATCGCGCATTTGGTCCAAAATCTCTGCTATTCACACACCCGGGCCAAGTGCAAGGGGAATTAAAATATCTGTGTAATCCATAAAAACACAATCTCATACAAACTACGAATTGGGACTCTGATTCCTCATAAAAGGATACGTAGGCAGATAACTAAAATCGTGGCGAGTTCCTCTATTTAAAAATTAAAACCCTTGCCCTAAACCTTTAAAATCTAAACCCTGATATCCTTGTGAACAAGGTAGATGAGAGGTGTCTAACACCTTCACTTCTTCTAAACGAAGTAAGAACCTAGAATCTCTTTGTATAAAATTAGGGTTTCCTCTTAGATTCTCTTCCTTAGGATAAAAAACTAGTAGTGGCGACTCGATTTAAAATCCGGTTCCAACAGACTTCTCCTAAATATGAGACCTCTCTCACTTTCACTCAAACACTCTCCCAAGTTTTTGGAGAATTACAAGATTTATATAATGATGGAATGAAATTACAACTCAAAATATACTATTCATTAACATAGAAATAAGACTCAATAATAGAGCATTATAATACAAAATAAGTATACTCAAAATAAATAAACACACCTAGCTTGATTGTGAAAGGTCTGGGTCTTTACAATGGGGAACTCTTCATTACAAAAAAAAAATAGCACCACAAAGAGTGAAATCATGTTCGTATTAAGCGGATGTATAAAAACCTCGCCTAAAGGAAGAAATCACAACAAATAACCAAGAATTAGATAAGGAGTAACTGAGAAGAGACTTCTATGTTCAGAGAAAAACAACAAGAACAAAGAGATAAAAGAAAACAAAGGTAATTATACAAAGCCTTTAGAGACAAAATAAGAGTTACTAATCGAGACATGTCTCAAGAAAAGATGAGTAGTTACATTTTCCCACAATGAAATAATTAAGTCTAGTGTTTATGGTAAAGGATGCCTCATGCCTATATACATTAGGGAAATGATTTAAATGCATCATAGCAAATGAAAAAATGAGACAAGTAATCTTAACGAAGACAGGCCCGATCAAAGTTTATGGAATATTTTGAAAATCAAAGTCAATATGCAACATAGGAATGTAACACATGAAAGAAAAGCTCGATTCGCACTACATTTTGAGACAGGAATAGACAATTAGGGACCGGTAGAAATTTGAAAACCCCATGCTCTAAAATAATAAGTAGGCAAAATGGTACAAATCTTAAGAGTGGGTCATAGGGTCAATTGTTCCTACCCAATCTTGACCCCAAACTTGACCCAACAAGAATGAGCCCAATATAGTTGTGAAGCCTAAAAAGTAAAGATATTTATGATACCGTGATGTCAGGGCGATGACGTCAAAGGACAAAATATTTATTTTAACATCGGTTGCCTAGCTGAAGGTTTTAGAACCTATAGAACATGCATAAACATGCCCAAAAAAAACCTGATCTTGGAAGAAAATCATAGCAAGTCCGTTAGATAACAAAGCAAATAGTATTCTAATATTTGTATGTTCATACGACTATGATTGCAGTTTAGAATTCTGGATCTTTACAAACTCTAATAAAACTTCTACATAAAGAATCACATACGTCAAATCAAGGTATATCGGCGAAAATTCTTTAAAACTTTATACCTCTCATATTTAACATTTATTGACTTGAAATTCAGAGTGTTTACAAATTTTACCCATCAATTCAATTAAATAACCAAGATGTGAAGCATCTCAAACCTCAGACGACTAGAATCTAACTATATTCTTCTTTGAGAAGAAACTTTCTCACAATACCAAAGAACAATACTTTTAAAATAATTAATCTTTTTTTTTTTTGTTGTCTTTTTAGGGTATTTATCACACTTCTTTGTCTTTATATATAAGTAAAAGTATTAATCATTTTTTTTGTTGTCTTTTTAGGGTATTTATCACACTTCTTTGTCTTTATATATAAGTATTTATTTGATACAAAAATTGTTCATAAATACAAGTCATTTTTAAAATGCTAGATTTTTTTATAAATAAACATCTAAGTGTTTTAAAATATGAAAAATTAAGATTAACTATTGATATATTTACAAGATATTTTAGATATATTATTTATAATTAAAATAAATACGTTAAAAACTTTTTTTAATAAAAAAAAAATCAATAATAGATATTTATATTTTTTTCGTTTTCAATATTAATATTATAATAAATCGATTAATCTGATTTCGACCTCGAAGTTAAAATACCTTATCAACTAGATATTTATATTTGAAAACCGAAGAAGTCAATCAAACTAAATTTTTATGCGCAAAAACTCATCATTATCATTTAACCAAGTAGGCCCCTCAATTTAATAATTTACGTTGAAAAAAAGAGCCAATCATATATTTTTGTCACACTTCATTCATTGAAGATGGCCCATAGCTATCCCTTTCAAACGGATGATACCATCGTAGCCTTTCTAGCCTCTATCCTCTCAAACACAAATTTCAATTCTCCATATATAGACAACTCAACAAGATGTTGATCAAACAAAACAAATAACTCTAAGTATTAAGATGATTACTTCTATTGCATCACGAATTTCACATGTTTGTTTTCAAGTGGGACTATTTTATAGAAGTTGCGCTCGAAATGTGGTTTAAATTAATTTGATACAAAAAAAAAAAAAATTCAAAGATCAGATTATTTATAGTTTGGTTTAATTCTAAATGATTAATTAAAAATTTAATTTCATCCTATTCAACTTCACACAGTGAAATTTAAGTCAGTTTTTAAATATTTAAATTATAAGTTACAACTTTTATTAATATTAATATGAAAATTATATAAAATAATAATTTTGAAGTAAAATGTAACATATAAATATATTAAAATTAAAAATATAGAATGAAAATGATAGATTATGTTCGAAACAAATAAGTATTAAAAATAAATAAATAAAACTAATCAATAATATTAAAAATAAATTTAACATTAAAATAATAAGTTAATGTAGCATATCATACTTTTAAATATATATATATATATATATATATATATATATATATATATATATATATATATATATATATATATATATATATATATATATATATATATATATATATATATATATATATATATATATATATATATATATATATATATATATATATATATATATATATATATATATATATATATATATATATATATATATATATTATTTAGTTACTCATTTTGAAAAAATGAATTCAAAAATGAATTTAATATTAGGATTTTGATAAATAAATAAAAAATCAAACATATTTAATAACATTCAATTTCTCTAGTTTGCATTTAGATTTATTTAAATTTGAACTAGATTATTTCGGATCAAATTGTTAGAAGTAATTTATATTCAGGAGTATTTGTGTTATTCAAAAGAAGAAATTTTTGAGGTTGCTTCTCAGAAGTATGTTTAACTTCTGGGGTCCTAGTTTGTTTTTTGTTTGCTTAACTATTAATCATACTTTTGTTAGGGTATGCGTGGCAGATTCCTTTTGCGTATTTAAACAAGTTTGTAATTAGGGTTTTTGAAATGCAATTGTTAATAGAGTTTCTTTCTCAACACGTTTTTTAAAGATGTTTTTCTTTCTCTCTCTTCTTCCATCTTCATTCTTCATCTTTAATCTTGTGCACCAATAATTGGTATCTAGAGCTTCAGTTTGATTCACAGGGAAACGCGAGTATACGTGAGGCGTGTGTGATTGATTTCGTTGTTTGAATTCACTATCGGAATCATAATAAAATTGCATTTCTTGATTTTGAGGGATTGGGAAACACGAGTGTTTGATGAGATCTGAGTTTGAGTTTCAGTGCACAAAACAAAGATGAGCGACGAAAATAATATGAAACTAAGATTCTGGTGTTTGATGGAAAGAATTGGAATCGGTTGATGATTCAAATGCGTGTCTTGTTCGATGCTCAAGACGTACTTGATCTTGTTATCAAAGATTACGTTCCAGTTGCAGCAGATGTGACAGAGGAACAGAGAAACATGCAGAGAGATACGAGGAAGAAAGATTAAAAAGTGTTGTTCTACATCCATCTGTGTGTGAATGCGAATGTGTTTGTGAAAATCATTGATTCGACAACGGCGAAGCTACATGGGATATACTGACACACTGCTACGATGGCGATGCATCAGTAAAGAAGGTGAAGCTTAAATTTTTACGTAAGCACTATGAGAATCTCAACACGAAGAACAATGAGAAGGTACATGATTACATTTCTAGAGTGATTTTGATCACAAATGAGATGAAATCTTATGGAGAAACTCTTTCTGAACAAGTAATCATTAAGAAGGTATTTAGATCTCTTACTCCTAAATTTGATTACATTATTGTAACTGTTAGTACCAGAGTTTTGGGATTGACAACTTTTGCCTAAAACATGGTTCTGACCAAATGTTGAACAAGTAGTCATGACATCGTGTTCTGCTATGCATCAGTTAAGGCTCTGCTGTTTTTTTTAATCTTGATATATTGGATTAGTTTCTATTATATTTCCTATGGATATATATATCAGAGATTTTCGCAGGTCAAGAAGATTTGTTTTGGAATAGGTTTGGTATCTCCAGATGTACATAAGATACTAATTTGGGCCTTGAGACAAATTAGAAAACTATGTATTGGTGGTTCCAAGATTTAAAGAGATTTGTTACACATTTGGTGCAACACTTAGCTTGTGGATCAAGAAACTTCTTGACTCGGAATATTAAAGCCCATGGACTGCAGAGTTGTATTTAAAGGAGAATCCTAACCTAATATAATTTAAGTTTTCAACAATTATAAAATTAGGGGAAGCATAAGTCTTATATTTTGAGAGTAACTTGTGTAGTTTTGAAAGTCACCCATGTATCTTTTGATACTATATTGTCGAATGATTGTTGCTTGATAGTTAGTTAAGTTATTATTCTCACTCAAAAGCTTTTAGGCAATGAGTTGAGTATTATTCTCACTTGAAGCTTTTAAGAAAGAGTTTGAGTTTTTGTAATGGAAGAATGATCTTCTAAATTGAGTTGTAATTGTTGCAGTTCATGTGACTAGGATTGTTAGGTATCACTGCGGTGATTGGAAGTGGGATGTCGATTTCTCAGACCTATGGAGGACCTAGGTAGAAGTAGTCTTGGGTAGGGATTAGGCGAGAAGTTGTAAACTTAGGACTAGTTTAACTTTGAACTAATACTGCTTATAGTGGACTTCCTTCAAAGCTTGGTAGCCCCCATAGTAGGTTACGTTGCATCGAACTGGGTTAACATATTCCTGTGTTATTTATCTTTCTGCAATTTATTTTTTGTATCATATTCAGCTTGGTTGATCTGGTTTGTTACCAGATGTTGTAACATATGTCTCGACGTCTTTTATTGTTAAGACAATTTTTGTTTGTTTGTGTTTCCTGTACCAGAATTTCAGTACCAGTTGAACATTCTAAAGATCTGAGCACCATGAGAATTGAAGAGTTGAAAAGTTATATAGAGGCGTAAGAGTTGTGTCTGACTGAGATAACTTATGAAAGAGAGGTTGAGCAGGCTCTGAAAGCTTCTTTTGTCAAGAAGGACGAGAAACATTCTTGGTCAGAAGCCAAGAAGAAACATGGTGATAGTTCTCAGAAGTCAGATGCCTCAAATTTTGATGAGAAGAAATATCATAAGGGAAGGGAAAAGTTTGACAAGAAGAAGGTTCAATGTTACTGCTGCAAGAAGTTTGGCTATTTTGCTAAATATTATTGGTCAATTAAGGGAAACATGAAATCAAAAGAAGCAAATATAGCCATAAGAGATTCTAATGATGAACTTGTGCTATTAATGACCTCTGAGTCTGATGGTAAGTATTTGGTAGACTAGTGGTATATGGACACTGGCTTCTCAAATCACTTAACTAAAAACAAACAACGACTGGTTGACTTTGACAGTAAAAAGAGGACAAAAATCAGATGTACTGATGATAAGTACCTTAATGTAGAAGGTATGAGAAATGTCAAAGTCAGAGTGAAGAATGGAAGAATCGTATTGATCAAAGATGTTTGATATGTTCCCGGAATGAATAGAAACCTGATGAGTGTATGCCAACTTATTGAGAAAGGTTTCTCAGTTACTAAGAAGAACAATCTCTTGAAGTTGTATAATTGTAATCAAAAGCTGATTATGCAATCAGACCAGGAAAGAAACATAACATTCAAGGTGAATGTGGAAATAGATGAAACTAAATTCCTTAGAGCAGAAGACACTGAAGATGATAGTGAGCTCTGGCGTAATAAATTGGGGCATCTGAACTTCAGAAGCTTAGGGCATTTGAGTTCTAAGAAGATGGTACATGGAATTCTGAAGATTGTGAAGCCTGAGAAGTCATGTGAGGTATGCATGAAATGAATGTTACCTTAATTTCCATTTGCATCAGAAGTAGCCCCAAGAGAAAAGCATGCTTTGAGAGTAGTGCATTTTGGTGTATGTGGACCATTTCCAGTACCTTCACTTGGATGAAACAAGTATTTTGCATCGTTTGTGGATGCGTTCACAAGAATGACATGGGTGGAACTCATCAAGTTTAAGCATGAAGTGTTTATCTAGTTTTAGAAGTTCAATGTGAAGGATGAGAAACAAAGTGGTCAGAAGATGAAAGTTCTCAGAACTGACGGTGGAGGTGAGTACAAATCTATAGAGTTCTAGAAGTTTTTTGAGGAGAATGGAATTGAGTATGAGGTTACTGATCCACACACTCCTTGACACAACAGTCTTGCTGAAAAAATAAATAGAACTTTGCTTGATATGACAAGGAGCATGGTGAAAGAGAAGAAGTTGCCTCACACCTTGTAGGGAGAAGTTGTTGCCACTTCAGCGTATGTTCTAAATATGTGTCTAACGAAGAAGCTAAAGGATGAAGTGGTGAAAAACACAAGAAGGGGGGGTTGAATTGTAAAACTGAAATCTAAAGCAATGAACACGATATTTTTATCCTGGTTCGTTTGATCTCAAACTACTCCAGTCCACCCGTCAAGGTGATTTCGCCTCTCTCCAACGAGGTCTTAATCCACTATATTCAACTGAATATTACAGACTGCTTTAACAACTGCTAAAGCCTTCTTGATTCAAACCACAACCCGGTTTGTCAAGGTAACACTTTCTTACAAAGAGATAAAACTATGTGTGTGGATGTTTTCTACAAAACTTTATCACAACTGTGATGTATACACAAAATGAAGCTTAGAAACTAGATTGCTAAACAGTAATGGAATATCAGAGTGTGTGGTTTAGCAAAACTGGTAGAATGAAGATTATGGTTCAGCTTTTGTGCGTGTAGAGATTTGGAGAGCATTAACCATTTCAATCTTCAAAGCTTTGTTTATATAGCACTGAGATGATGAACGTTGGATGCAATATTCTTGATTCAATGCTAATAACAAACTTTCCTTATTGAGCAGATCTTGTCTGGAATGAAGCCGTTGGAATTTATTTGCTTTCAATGCACAGTACCGTTGCTTACTTAATGCAAGTTCTGGCTTGGCTCATTCTGATTCTGCTTCGCTGCTGATGAACTATTGTGTTTCTGTATCAGAGTATTAAGCGCAGTCTTGTTCATCAGGCTTCAGCATGTACGTGAGTTGATCATCTGATTTTGACGTTCTGATGTAGCAACTTCTGATGCTGGTGTCTGAAATCAAGTTCTGATGCTGAATAGATGTGATCTTGCTTATATCAATCAGAGTATCTGCAAGTCAGAACATAATAATTTTAGGCAGCAGATAGTTCATTCATGACACTTATAAATACTATATCTTTTCACTTTGTTATCATCAAAACTTAAATATAGGGTAGTAGATTCAAACATTGTTCTAACAATCTCCCCCTTTTTGATGATGACAAAAACTAGATATTTTAAATGAAAATAACGTGAAAAGGTATCTGGAATATGTATCAGAATAAGAAGTAAAAGAATAAGGAGTAAGGAAATACTCCCCCTGAGTTTATTACTTCCCTTTGATTATACGTGTTCTTCAGGATCAGATCTTTTTGCCTTTCTTTGAACATCAGAGTATCAGAATCTTTGATTTATCAGAAGCTTTATGTCAGAGCAGAGCTTCAGAGCTTTTCTTGTCAGAGCTTTGCTTTGGATCAGAATATTAGGGCGATCAGAACTTCAGATTGATCAGAGCAACATTGATCAGAGCTTCTAGTCTTCAGAGTGTCCAGGAGCTTCCTTGTGCCTGTAGACTTTAAACACAACAGAAAAAACATTTCAAGTAATAGAGTTAGAATGTTTGAGAATTTCTGTCTAGTTAGCCCGTTATTGATTTAAATATCATTCTTGTTCTCCCCCTTTTTTGTTAGCAATCAAAAAGTGTTGGTGATGTGCTAAAACAATTAAGATCAGAAAAACTAATCATATTAAGATAGTTCAGAGTCAAAACGAGAAAATATTACAAAACATAATCAAACAGTACATCAGAAAATCAAGGAAAACATGAAAAAGGTCATGCATGAAAGAAAAGATTTAAGGTTGAGGTGGCAAGCGTGTGAACAGGCTCTCCAGCATCGCTTGAATCTTTTCAGAAGTCTCATTTTGCTTATGAACCATGCTGACAACAGTGTCAATCTTGCTGTCCTGCACATCCATTCTCTCTTTCATCTTCTGATCGTTTTCATCCATCCGCTGCTGTAGACGCATGTCATTCAGCCTTAGTTCTTCCAGAGTCTGCCTGTCCAAGGCAGCTTGAGAAGCATCAGAAGGAGGAGGCTTCTCAGAACTTTCAGCAGCATCCTCTGCTTGACTTTCAGCCTGAATGGTCTTGTCTTCTTCTGATGGTTGCACCTTTGCAGCTTGTTGTTTCTCAGACCAAGGTTCACTGTCCAGAGGGAGTATGTCCTCTTTCAGAAGCATACTTCCAACTTCATTCAGAAGCTTGCTGAAATTTTGTTGTGCCTGCTCATAGTTGATATCCTGCAACTTGAGGGCTTCAGCACGTACCCAAAGTCTGAACTGTGACCAGAGCTGATCAGAAGCAGCTGGGTCAATCATCCCAGGACAGACTTGCTTCAAAGAAGCAATCCATTGCAGCACACCTGTTTCAAAATTCAAAATACCAGAGCCAACATCTGGTTGCTTTGGTTTTGGGATGGCAATTTTGTGTTTTAGATCAGCAAGACGGTCAAGACTGGTTAAGTCAATGAAAGTCCTGCTGGGGTTTTCAGAGGTTTTCTGAGAGGCTGTTTGTTTTGGAGAAGGGGCATCAGAATCAGATATTTTGATTGGAGTGGGTGGTGTTTTGGGAGTATTTGGTGGTGTCGATTCTGATGAGGATGGTAACTGGGGCATGACAACAGTGGTTCCACATGGCAACTGAATTGCCAGCGGTGATGGTTGAGGTGAGTGAGGGTCAGATTGATGAGGAGAAGGGGTTTCAGAGTGGTGAAACTCTGTTTGTGGTGAAGGTGGATTTATTTCTGGTTGGGGAGAGGGAGGTGGAATCTCTGATTGCTCAGGGATCAGAGGTTCTTCTGAGAGTGGTTGTTGTGGTTGTTCTGGTTGTGGAGGAGGAACATTTTGTGGTTCAGAGTTTGGTTGAGCAGAGGCATGTTGACGCTCAATATCAGACAGCACTTGGTCAAGTGCTGATGTTGTTGAAATTGTTGGTTGTCTTTTGCTGGACCAAGAGATCAGATTTTCTCCCAGAAACTGGCAGCTTCCAGAAGTACTTTTACGTTCAACTCTGTCTCCAGCAAAATCAGCATCACAGTAGCCTACTAAGCTGTAATCTCTAGATTTTCTATAAAACAAACTTAGATTAGTAGTACCTTTCAGATACTTGAAAATTCGCTTAACAACTGTTAAGTGAGATTCTCTAGGATCTGATTGGAATCTAGCACATATACAAACACTGAATAATATGTCAGGTCTTGAAGCAGTCAGATAGAGGAGAGAACCAATCATACCTCTGTAGACTTTCTGTTCTACCTTTTTGCTTACCTCTTCTCTTTCCAGAATGCACGTGGGATGCATTGGAATCTTTGATGACTTACATTCTGAGAGGTCAAATTTCTTCAGAAGATCTCTGATGTATTTGCTCTGATGAATGTAAGTTCCTTCTGGAGTTTGATTGATCTGAATTCCTAGAAAGAATTTCAGTTCCCCCATGAGGCTCATCTCAAATTCTGCCTGCATACACTTAGCAAATTTTCTTCCAAGAGAAGGATTAGTAGAACCAAAAATGATATCATCAACATAAATTTGACAGACTAAGATGTCACTCTTAACTGTTTTACAGAATAGAGTAGTGTCCACTTTCCCTCTGGTGAATTCATGTTCAAGCAGAAAGTTACTTAGCCTTTCATACCAAGCTCTGGGAGCTTGTTTCAGACCATACAGTGACTTCTTTAGTTTGAAAACATGTTCTGGATGTTTTGTATTTTCAAAACCTAGGGGTTGGTGAACATAAACTTCTTCTTCTATATAGCCATTTAAGAATGCACTTTTGACATCCATCTGATACAGAGTGATGCCTCTATTAACAGCAAATGAAATTAAAAGTCTGATAGGTTCTAACCTGGCGACTGGGGTAAAGGTTTCTGTATAGTCTATCCCCTCTTGCTGACTATAACCTTGTGCAACCAGTCGTGCCTTGTTTCTGATGACTTCACCTTGTTCATTTAGCTTGTTTCTGAACACCCATCTTGTTCCAATGACGTTGAATCCTTTTGGTCTGGGAACGAGATCCCATACGTCGTTTCTGGTGAATTGATTCAGCTCTTCTTGCATTTCCAGAATCCAGTCATTATCCAGAAGTGCTTCATCAATAGAAGAAGGTTCAATCAGAGACACAAGTCCCATAAGTGTTTCTTCAGAGTTTCTGAAGCTTGCTCTTGTTCTGATTGGATCTTCCTTTCTTCCTAGGATAGTCTCTTCTGGGTGATCCAAGCTGCTTCTGGGTAATCTCTTCTGAGGTTGATCAGCAGCTGTTGTAGGATTTCTAGCAGTGCTCCTTTCAGACGTTGAAGGAATGTCTGTGTTGAGAGCTTCTGATGACTTGTCTTCAGAACCTGCAAATTCAATTTCTATACCTGCAAAAATTTCATTCTGCTTTGACTTTTCAGAGTCAAGCTTATCATCAAAACGAACACTGATTGATTCTTCCACAATCTGTGTTTCTGTATTGTATACTCTGTACCCTCTTGAGCGTTCAGAGTATCCTAACATAATACACTTCTGTGCCTTAGAGTCAAACTTGTTCAGATAATTCTTTGTATTTAATATAAAGCAAGTACATCCAAATGGATGAAAATATGAAATGTTGGGCTTTCTGTTCTTCCACAATTCATATGGAGTCTTTTCCAGAATAGGTCTTATTGAGATTCTATTCTGAATGTAGCACGCTGTGTTTATTGCCTCTGCCCAGAAAGTCTTAGCAACGTTTGTCTCATTGATCATGGTTCTGGCCATTTCTTGCAATGTTCTGTTCTTTCGTTCTACAACTCCATTTTGTTGGGGAGTTCTAGGACAAGAGAAATCATGCAGAATGCCTCTGTCATTAAAGAATGACTCAAAATCTTTATTTTCAAATTCTCCACCATGATCACTTCTGACTTTAACGATTCTAAGATCTTTTTCATTCTGAACTTGGTTACAGAAGGTAACAAACACAGAGTGTGACTCGTCCTTGTGTCTTAAGAACTTTACCCATGTCCATCTGCTATAGTCATCTACGATTACTAACCCATACTTCTTACCACTGACTGAAGCAGTTTTAACTGGTCCAAATAAGTCAATGTGCAGAAGTTCTAATGGCTTAGAGGTGGAAACAACATTTTTGGATTTAAAAGAAGATTTTGCAAATTTGCCTTTCTGACATGCTTCACACAGAGCATCTGAATTGAACTTCAAATTAGGAAGTCCTCTGACCAGATTGAGTTTGTTAATCTGAGATATTCTTCTCATACTAACATGCCCCAATCTTCTGTGCCAGATCCACTGCTCGTTGTTAACAGACAGAAGACATTTTACATTCTGACTCTTTAGTTCAGAAAGTTTGATTTTGTAAATGTTGTTTTTCCTCTTACCATTAAACAGGATAGTCCCATCTTTCTGACTAACAGCTTTACATGATTTTTGATTAAAGATTATATCATAACCGTTATCACTTAATTGACTTATAGATGACAGATTATGCATCAATCCATCTACTAGCAGAACATTATTAATAGAGGGAAGATTTCCATTACCTACAGTTCTAGAGCCAATTATCTTTCCCCTCTGATTGCCTCCAAAGCCAACGTGGCCTCCAGGCTTAAGTTCCAGGCTTTGGAACATATGCCTTCTTCCCGTCATGTGTCGTGAGCAGCCAGAGTCCAGGTACCATGACTGGTGTTTCTGACTTGCTGCTAAAGATATCTGCAACATGTATTATTTTGTCCTTAGGTACCCAGATTTTCTTAGGTCCTGATTTGTTAGTTTTACCAAAACTCTGGTTGAATTTTGGTTTCACAGAGTGCTTACTGCTAGTATATTTGATATCATGTGTGTGACCATACACAAAGTGTGAATTTAGAGGAGTGTGTTTAATGGTTAAGTCCATGACATTCTTTGGTGTAGGAACCTTACCTTTGTATCCTATTCCTTTCCTGCCGTTTCTGCTAACTCCATAGATCATTGAAGCCATTCTGCTTCTATCTATGCTTTTAGCTAGGAACTTCTGGAAACTGTGATCATACTCCTTGATGATCTCATCAGCGTTGCTGGGAGTTTCAGAAATTGGTTCCTTCTGAGAGTTTTGTAAAGTTTTTTCTAATTTTGAAATCTTATCTCTCAGCTCAGAATTTTCCAATTTGAGACTCTCAGACTTATTAGAGTCAGATTCAAGATTCCTTTTCAGGTCTCTGAATTTAGCTCTAATTTGCTGATAACGTTCCAGATTCTCATTGAGGCTTTCAGCAAGTTCAGCCTTTGTAAAGTTAACAGCGAAGTTAGGAAATACCTCTTCAGTATCTGATTCTGAGTCTGATTCAGAAGCTTCACTATCTTCTGAGATGTTAGCCATGAGAGCTATGTTCTCCCTTTCATCATCTGATTCTGAGTCAGCTTCAGACGAGTCAGAGTCATCCCATGTAGCCATGAGACTTTTCTTCTTCTCTCTTCCAAACTTCTTTTTGGGCTTTTCCCTCTGAAGCTTTGGGCAGTCACTCTTGTAGTGTCCCTGCTCATTGCACTCATAGCAGATGATGTCTTTGGTGTTTGGCTTTTTGCTACTGGAGGAGCCTTCAGATCTTCTGTATCCAGAGGAAGAATCTATCCTTCTGTATCTGGAAGAAGACTCGTTCTGATCAGATCTTCTGGGATTCCTGAACTTCCTTTGTCTTTGCTTCCACAGTTGATTTACTCTTCTGGAGAGAAGGGAAAGTTCGTCTTCTTCTGATGAGGATCCATCAGATGTTTCTTCAACTGCCTGCAAAACTTTAGACTCAGATTTTCTGTTAGATTTTAATGCTAAAGGCTTACCTTGCTTCTGAGGCTCATCAGCTTCTAGCTCTATCTCATGACTTCTGAGGGAGCTGATAAGTTCCTCCAGAGTGATTTTGTTGAGATCTTTAGCTAGCTTCAGAGCAGTAACCATAGGCCTCCACTGCTTGGGTAAACTTCTGATTATTTTCTTGACATGGTCAGCAGTAGAGTACCCTTTGTCCAGAACTTTGAGACCAGCTACCAGAATCTGGAATCTAGAGAACATAGTTTCAATGGATTCAGATTCTTCCATTTTGAACGCCTCATACTTCTGAATGAGCGCCAGAGCTTTTGTTTCTTTGACTTGAACGTTGCCCTCATGCGTCATTCTGAGAGAATCAAAAATATTCTTTGATGTGTCTCTGTTGGAGATCTTTTCATACTCAGTATAGGAGATGGCACTGAGGAGGATGGTTCTGGCCTTGTGGTGATTCTTGAAGTCACGCTTTTGTTGATCAGACATTGATTTTCTATCAATCTTCTGACCACTTGCATTCACAGGGTGCGTGTATCCATCTGTCACCATATCCCACAGATCAGCATCATGTGCTAGAAAGAAGCTTTCAATTCTGTCTTTCCAGTAATCAAAGTTTTCTCCATCAAAGACTGGGGGTTTGCCACTGAATCTGTCTCTGTCCTCATTGTTGTCATTGCTGATGTGAGAATTGTTTCCTGCCATTGTGTTTTTCTGACGCTGGATCTTGTACTGACACGGTTAAGTGTTTTAGCTCAGAACCAGGCGCTCTGATACCAATTGAAGTGGTGAAAAACACAAGAAGGGGGGGTTGAATTGTAAAACTGAAATCTAAAGCAATGAACACGATATTTTTATCCTGGTTCGTTTGATCTCAAACTACTCCAGTCCATCCGTCAAGGTGATTTCGCCTCTCTCCAACGAGGTCTTAATCCACTATATTCAACTGAATATTACAGACTGCTTTAACAACTGCTAAAGCCTTCTTGATTCAAACCACAACCCGGTTTGTCAAGGTAACACTTTCTTACAAAGAGATAAAACTATGTGTGTGGATGTTTTCTACAAAACTTTATCACAACTGTGATGTATACACAAAATGAAGCTTAGAAACTAGATTGCTAAACAGTAATGGAATATCAGAGTGTGTGGTTTAGCAAAACTGGTAGAATGAAGATTATGGTTCAGCTTTTGTGCGTGTAGAGATTTGGAGAGCATTAACCATTTCAATCTTCAAAGCTTTGTTTATATAGCACTGAGATGATGAACGTTGGATGCAATATTCTTGATTCAATGCTAATAACAAACTTTCCTTATTGAGCAGATCTTGTCTGGAATGAAGCCGTTGGAATTTATTTGCTTTCAATGCACAGTACCGTTGCTTACTTAATGCAAGTTCTGGCTTGGCTCATTCTGATTCTGCTTCGCTGCTGATGAACTATTGTGTTTCTGTATCAGAGTATTAAGCGCAGTCTTGTTCATCAGGCTTCAGCATGTACGTGAGTTGATCATCTGATTTTGACGTTCTGATGTAGCAACTTCTGATGCTGGTGTCTGAAATCAAGTTCTGATGCTGAATAGATGTGATCTTGCTTATATCAATCAGAGTATCTGCAAGTCAGAACATAATAATTTTAGGCAGCAGATAGTTCATTCATGACACTTATAAATACTATATCTTTTCACTTTGTTATCATCAAAACTTAAATATAGGGTAGTAGATTCAAACATTGTTCTAACAAAGGAAACTATTCCTTTAGAGAAGTGGACTGGAGATAAGCAAAGTTTGGGTCATTTCAAGTTATTTGGTTTAACTTGATACAAACATGTTCCAGATGCTAAGAGAAAGAAGCTGGATGATATAAGCAAGGTAACATTGTTGATTGGTTATCACAATACAGGTGCGTACAACCCTTATTTTCTAGTCACTAATAAAATTAAAGTCATGAGAGACGTCATTGTGAAGGAGTCAGAAGCATGAGATTGGGGAAAGTATCAATCCTACTATGGTGTTTTTTTAACACCTGAGGTAACTTCTAAAGATAGTCCAGAATCTGAAGATTCTGAAGTTCAGTCAGAGTCAGAAGGAGACTGTGAAGACGAGTCATAGTTTGAAGAAGATTCTGATTCTAATGGTCCATCTGATTCTAATCTTGATTCTGATGATGATTCTGATGATGATCCAAAATCTGGTGGTCAAGACTCTGGAGGTTATGTTTCTAGAGATGGTGAAACTTATGGAGGTGGTCAAGCATATGATACGGTTCAAGAATCAGAAGGATATTTTAATCAAGTCTAGAGGCCACAAAGAATTAGACAAATACCAAGAATATTTACAGAATTTGACATGTTGCAAGATACTGAAGTAGACTTTGAGGGAGAAGTCGTTTAGTGTGCCATGTTAGTAGATTATGAACCAGTTAGTGTTGAAGAAGCTCTCAAGAAGAAAGCGTGGCTAAAGACCATGAAATAAGAACTTGAGGCTATAGAAAGAAACAAGACTTGGGAGTTGACTAAGATCCAAAGAAGAAGAAAGCCATCAACTTCATATGGGTTTTCAAGATAAAGCTAAAGCTAGAAGGATCAATTGGCAAACACAAAACAAGGATAGTAGCTAGAGGTTTTTTAAAGAAATCTAGACTAGATTATTTTGAAGTGTTTACGCTTGTATCTATACATGAGACAGTTAGATTGGTGATTTGTATAGCTACATATAGAAATTGGACTTTGATACATTTGAATGTAAAATCTTCATTTCTTAACGGTTCATTACAAGAAGAGATATACGTGTCACAACCTCCTGGATTTGTGAAAAAGAATCAGGAAGGGATGGTGTACAGGTTACATAATGCGTTGTATGGAATGAAACAAGCTCCTAGAGCTTGAAATTTAAAAATTGATTCATTTCTCAAGCTGTAAGGATTCAGAAAGTGTGACATGGAGTACGACGTTTATGTGTTGCATACTTCTAGAGGAAATATGATTCTGGTGTGTGTTATCTGCAATTTCGACACTCAGGAAGATATAAAGTGTCAAATAGAGCTGAAGAAAATATTTGATGTAGACAAGTTGATTTCGACTAGGAGATTGAATGAAGTCTTCGTCTAAGTGTTTAGCGAAGAAGTCATATGTATGTGAAATGATACCGTGTTGGGACTTAGAATGTTTTCTTAGATTAAATTCGAAAGTGAGTTCGACGAATATAATTTTAAATAAGGCAAATAACTGTATTTTGGCCTTATCCGTTCCTCAAAAGGATGTGTGGAAACCTATGAAGGGCGAAGCGTATGCAAGCAAGAACGTGTCATTTTCTAGAGAAAAGACCGTTTCTGACAGTTACCATCGAATTAGTATAAATAGAGGTTTTAGCATTAGGAGTTGGGGGTTCAATTGTACCAAACTCAAAACCACTCAAAGTATCTAAGTGTGTTTGACAAAAGAGTTTTCTGAGTAACATGTACGTCTGAATCACCACATTTACATCATTGTTAAATCATTTATTTTCAATGTCATTTTAATTTCATTTAAGAATCTGTCGAAACATTTTACATTTCTGTACTTTTACAAATTGTCTTTGCATTACTTTCAGTTTCAACATTTTTTAGTATTATCAAAGTATTAATCATCAAGAAAACATAACAAGACTAGGCACATATGTTCTAGGATCAATCTAGTCGATCCTATAAGTAACCAAAGTATCAATTTTGGAAGACTATCGGTTGTTTACAAAAATACAAGGTAAAAAATTGGCACTCCCAGCGGGACCTTTGTGCTTAAGTCATTTTACTTAGTCTTTTTGAAACAAAATTCTGCATTTGGTTCTTCATACATATGTTTCTCAAACTTCATTGCAAGAGATTGAGAAGTGGTAGGATAGCCAGAAATAATGAACCATTACCAAAAAGGAAATACGTTAGAAGGATGGTAAATCTACCAAGTAACAATGCAGAACAACCTCCTTCGGTAGAGGAAAATATGGTCATAATGACTGTGACCGAAGCAATACCCTCTATGATGAGTACCTATTCGCCATTGCAAGGGTCGGGATCGGGTGTTAACAACTTGGGTCAAAATGTTCAACCCTCTGGGGAAGTATTTCCTACCCAACCAATGCCCACTTTTACTATAAACTCTGCAGCAGTATTAAGGCAGCAAATAGACAAAATCAACCATGATATGGAAAGTCCCAAAATTCTCTGGTGATACTAGTGAATTCACTGTCAAACATATAGAAGGGTATTTAAAAAAGTCGGGGGACATTGCTAATAATTAAAATATGAGAATAAGATATTTTCCCAGTTCCCTCACAAAAAATTCTTTTACGTGGTTAACCACACTCCCAGCGAACTCCATCCATGATTAGACTTGTTTACAGAGATTGTTCCATGAATAATTTTTCATGGGGTAGTCGAAGATTAGTTTGAAGGAATTGGCTAGCATCAATCGCAAGTTTGCAGAGCCAATAGATGATTATTTGAATAGATTCTGTTTTCTAAAGGAAAGGTGTCTCACACAAGTGTTTGAGCATAAGTTAGTCGAAATGGCTACTGGTGGTTTGGATTATTCCATTAGGAAAAAATTAGATACGTAATATTTAAGGGATATGACCCAATTGGCAGATAGGGTTCGACAGGTCAAATGCCTGAAGGCTTAAAAGGCTAGAGCAAGTAAGAATAATAGGAGAGAAAGCGTAGCGTTTTTAGAAATGGATGAGGGTGATCAGAAGGTATATAGTGGTCCTATAGGTTTCGATGAAAGCGAAATTAATTTGGCCAAATTGAAACAAGGGCCACCTTATTCTTGTAATGTTCTTACACCTTCGAATGGGAAAAACCCTGTCGAACCAGAAAAGAATGATAAATTTCCTAAGAGAACATACACTTTCAACGTTACAAAGTGTGACGAAATTTTCTATTTGTTAGTTAAGGATAGCCAAATGATAATACTAGGTGGTGTTAAAATACCACCGTTAGAACAACTGAAAAAAGAGGTTTCTATAAATATCATAATTTTTAGGCCATAAACCCTCACAATGTTTTCTTTTCAGGGATCTTGTGCAAAAAGCAATTAAGGACAGAAGGTTGAAGTTCAAGAACCAAGGAAATCCCCAGATGAAAGTTGATTCAGATCCTTTGTAGGTGGCAGGTTCCCATTATATCGAACCCGCTAATGTCAACATGGTTGAGTTTACTGAAGGCCTCAAAGTCAAATTACATAAGGTTTGAATTACTGATGGTCCTAATGTGGAGGTTAACATGGTCGAAATTAGTGAAGATGCTGACATGGAAGTTATTGAAGAAAGAACCCACCAGAACGAGGATCAAATGAGGGTTGCATATCCAAAAATGGACGAGAACTTGGTCGAGTTCCTCCCCTATTTCCAAATAAATAAATCATAGGTGATGATGTGCCCTAGGTGCAGCTTTGTCTTCGACAGAAAGGTTCTGGAAAACATGTAAAGAGTTTGAATTGCCAACTAGAGAGGAAACTAGAAAGATGCACGAAGTCAGTATGTCTTTGACAAAAGGGGAGTTCCTCGAAGGCAATCACAGAAAGGCCCAAGTCCGCAGACGAATAGGCCAACAAATTTCAAGCCACTACTGATGCCCCAAGGGGAAATGAGAAAGGCATGCTGAAAGAAGGGAGCAAGGTCAAGAGAAGTGGAGATCTTTTGAGGTGGGACGAGGATCATTAATTTCTTATCGAAAGGAATTCCAAGTGTTGAGACAACAAACATTTAGATCTGGAAACTATAAAGGAAAAAATCATATGTCTCAATCCCAATGAAGGAGGCAACAACGGAGAAGAAAGGCTGACAGGGAAGCATCCAAAAGAGATATGGCGGATGTTGTACCCCAAAATTTCCCCTCTCCAATTTCTCAAAGATTATTTCACAAAATCTCCATTGCTAAAAATTACACAAGGTTTGATCAGCTCAAGACACTTCCTCAACACTGATGGCTTAAATTAAGGTTTTGGTTTGGATAAGTACAATTGGACTTTTAATTCCCCACATAGCTTCCATGGATCATATTGGGCTCTCAAGCATCAGGTTGAAGATGGAACTTCTGAATCCTCGAAAGGAGGAAGAGGAAACTGTCGAAAGGGCAAAGCAGATTAAAAAAAAGGTGTGCAGCTGCAGATAACAGTTCGAATTCAAAATCTAGTTCAGGCTATTCGAACCACATTACTGATCGAAAGAAGTGGTTGGCAGATTTTTACAAGTCGAAGAAGAGAAAGCTTGATTCGATCCCCAATCTTTGACTGGGCAATGGCTTCATTCGAGTAACTTGCTTCGATCCACAAGCTTTGACTGGGCAATGGCTTCTTTCGAGAAACCTGCTTCAATCCACAAGCTTCGATTGGGAAATGTCTTCCTTCGAGCAACCTACTTCGATCCACCTCTAAACCCTTTGACATACATAGTTTCGACACTATGGATTACAATTTAACAAAAAAACTTGTTGATAATAGTTCATTGCAAGACAATGATCAATTCGATAGAAGTTAAATGGTTGAGAACTGTTCGACCACAAGGATAGTTGGTTGTGGCATTTGAAGTTTGGAAATTTGAACTTTCGACCACTTAATCAATTGATTATTCAAGATATGGTTTTCCAAGTCTTGAGATGCTTAAAAAAACTTTGTGAAGTTCGTTTAGTAGGAAAGTAATCCAGAAATTCTTTCATTTCGACTATGCCAATGAGATCATCTTGCATACTCAAGGTGGCACATTCAGATGAATGTGGTCCATTCGAAGAACATACAATTGGTGGAAATGAATTTTGTTTTGTCTGTTGATGAGTTTGGTCGAAAGTTGTGGATCTATATGATCAAAATGAAAGGACGGAGTATTCGACCATAGTAAAGAAAAAGATCAAAGTTCTATAGAGATTCAAGATCTTTGTAGAAGGAATCAAGTCGAAGACAGAATTTTGAAGAACATTGATCAAATCCATAGGCCATGCTACATGATCTTGCTTTTGCAGGACTCAATACTTATGTTTCACTCCATAATTAATTGCTTACACAATGAATTAAGCTCTTACCCAAGTTATTAAGCCATTGTCCAAAAGATCTTTCCATTAAGTAAGCTTGTTGGCACAAAATTTGTCTTGAGCCCATACCTTGCTTACTTCTGATTATACTCCACTATAAATCATGGAAATTAACCCCTCTTTACCAACAACTTTTATACTTCATCTTGGGATCATGAAAGACTTGACATAACTTGACATTTGAATTTCAACCGATCCATAATTTATTATCTTAAAAATCTGATTACTTCAACTTACCAAACCTTTCCTCTATAAATGAAGAGACCATTTGCAAGCTAAAGGGGCCAGATTCTTGTGTGTTGAAAAATCCTCAAACACTCCCAAACTCTCAACAACTCAGAACCTACACACAAGCATAAAACTTGGCACATTCTAACTTCACACACAAAATCTCAAATCCTTTTGTGCATTTTTTGGCCTTTCGATTCACTAAGCTTCCATACACCACATAGGAACTATCCCAACCCTTAAACCACTTCTATAAATCCTCCTTCCTCACCCACCATTTTCAAAAATCCACCATTGCAACTTGACTTGTCCAGAGTAGTTAGGCAAGCTACAAGACATTCTAACAATTGGAGTAGCTTCGGGGAGGTCTAGGCAAGTTTAATCCATCATCAAACCATTTCTGGAATTCGTGTAGAAGTCCTTCGAATTTCACTTCAAGAGATAAGTTTTTCAAACTTGGAACTCTTCATTCAAGCATCATTTGTATATACATTATGAAGAAAATATGTAGATATCATGTATAGGAATCTGACCATGTCAATGGTTTTGATTATCTGTGCTTGTACATTGAGAATTTCTTCTTTGATCAGTTAGGTTTTAGTTTTAGTACTGAACAAAATTCATGCTAACCTTCGACCCATAACTTTTGAAAATTATGTAGTTAGATTCGTATTCAAATTTTAGACAGGTTTGATATTTACATCTTTCGATTTGGATGAGAAATTATGCTTTTTGAAGCTTAATAATGGAGTTATGCATCCCTGCGCGTGCGAAGGAAGAAGATGAAGCCATGTTCAAATTTTCAGAAATGAGTTCATTTTATATTTAGTGCAAGCTGTATAACTAACGGATGAAACAGACCACCCCAGTGGTACAAACAGCGCACGCGTAAGGCATTTATGTATAAGGTCCTGGGTTCGAGCCCCACGAGGCCTTTTGTATTTGTTTTTTCATTTTTTCCAAACTAACATGCAGGTTTATAACATATTGAGTGTTGGCTGTTTTGAATGGAAGGTGTGGAGAACCTGGGTTCAAACATTGGCGGGACCAAAACAATTATTTATCACTTATTTGTTTTCATTTTTTAACAAACTTCAACATTTTTCCAACCAATCAAAATAACTCCTTTTGAGTTGATTTTTTGCACACTATTTATTTGCAATGTCTATTTTATGAATATATAAAAATATCACAAAAAATATTTTATTTTCATATTTATTTTAATTAACCAAAAGCCTTCCATCAAAAACCCTAAAAAATTATTTCTTGATTAATTTGATTTCCTTTTAACTTTGGATTAATTTTCCTATTTTTTATTAATCACATCCCTTTAGGTTAATTAGGTCAAAACAATTTTCCTAACAAAAATCCAAAGCAAAATCCATTTCATTTTGTATTCCTTGTACATTATATTCATGTCATTTCTTGTACAAATTAAATATGGTTGTAATTGATAATTAGGGTTAAATTTCTTGCAATCCCCATTTGTAAATTTGTATCCCCCTCTCCAAATGATGTAATAGCTTAGTAAATTTACTCTCCGCACTTTATCGCTTTCATATAAATGCTAGTAATTAGGGTTTGTATGGAAAGATAAAATCAATGCTTAGTGAACCCTAATTCAAGATAAACCAAGCATGAAAAAATAAACACTTGTGCACTTACATCTCTAGGGTTAACTCCACTTGTTGCCTTGAGAAAATAGTCAGAATATGCATGTGAGACATCTTAGCAAAAATAATAAAAAATACAAGATCATAGTCCCTCGATGACGCTACAAATGTTGCCTTACAAATGATCTTAGTCCCTTAAGGAAGAAATGCTAAGATATCTCGCAACATTGCTATTCATGACTATACGATGACACACGCCCGTCCCTTTACATCCAAAGATAAGGCTTCTTACCAATCAATGGTAAGATAACAATGTCAAAGTAAGAAATGAGCAAAATACTTTTGAGTAGGTAGAACTTTCTTAGTTGCCTTCTCATAATTCATCTTCAAAAACAAACATCTTTTCAAACATACCAAACACTTTCAAAACATGAAATATTTTCAAAAAGTCCAACACTTTGTATGCATTCTTATAGAGACGAGAATTATTACAAAGTTTTCCTAAACAATGGCGCTTTTAAAAAATAATTTCAAAACCCACCACAAACACATTTCAAACAAAGCGATTTCAAAAGTGATCTAGCAAGCAACTAAGAGCCCATAGATAACTATGGATGAAAAGGGTGCTAACACCTTCCCTTTTTATAACCTACCCCCCGAACTCAAGAAAATATCTCAAAGGTCTTTCCTATTCTTTTCTCCCTTTCCTTATTAGATAAAAGAAAAGTCAGTGGTGACTCTTGCTATCCGCAACAATTGCGACCAAATGCAAAACAACCAAGTCTGTTCTCCCACCGTATTACAGAATTGGCGACTCTGCTGGGGATTTACTTAAAAGTGGGATTACCTTAGAGTTAGATCATATTTACTTGCTTTCATTGTTTAATTTGTTTTCTTTACATTTATGGGTCCTTGTTTGAGTTTGTATTGATCCTCTACCCGTATCAGGGAATACCATTAGGTAAGTAGCAATAGATTATGGAAACTGCGTGGGGTATAACGACATGGTTGAAGCGATGGCTACGTTAGTGTGACACATTTATTGGTACCAGTAGCCCTTGAGTTTAGTCAAGGAGAATACGGGGCCAATGTGTGGTGTCATGAAGCACTAACTGACTGTAGAACCTTTAAATTGAACAACTTGGCCATTAGGAAGTAGTGAGATAGCCGACTTTGGTGCAGTCCGAAGTTGGTTGATACTCGATACTACGTTCATTGAGATTGGTCTTTTGGGATATTTTGGTCGCCAATAAAGAGGCTTGCGCTGAAACAATGTCCGGTGAAGAAAGATCAGTGATATTGAGATTCCCTAGAACTCACTTACTTTCTAAAACAGGTTGAGCCAACTAAACTTCAAGAGGGTATTTACCTATGACCACATGCAAGCCTAAACCTAAGGACTTGTTTGCTTTGCTTGTATATGATTACTTGTACATAAACATCATGACATCATACCATGGCATTTTCAATAACCGTTTCAAGGATCTCAAGGGTTTCTGATGCAGGGTTATATTGAACCTGACGTCCATCAAGGGGCAAGAGGATTTATGTTCCTCTAACAAAACATCGTCAAAGACCAAAGCACGATAACTTGAGTCAAGGGCTATGACCCACTTAACATGGCGAGCTTGATTCTCGTGGAAGGACATCCAACAATACGAAGTTCTCCAATCAAATATGTGATCAAAGTTCAACTTCTAACATCTTCTTGTGTTTACCCTACGAGATCCTTGAAAACATTGCATTTTTACATATCATGCATGTCATTGCATAACAATATTCTCAAGGCAGGTTTCTCATTTTTCTCGCTGTTTATTTCAGTAAGAAAATGGCTCTAGAGCAAACAGTTAAAGATCTCCAAGCTCAGAATGCCCAGTTCCAACAAATTTTCCTGAACTTAGCCAAGGGGCAGGAAGATCTAAAAGCACTTTTCACCAAAGGGAGCAAGAAGAAGACTAAGAAGAAGGCTGACATCCTCAACATGGGAAGAAATTTCAAGGGGCCTGCCCATCTAGCTAAAAAAGAAGATACTTCTTCTGAGGAAGAAGACAATCAAGAAGAGGAAGATAGAAGCACTAGAGCTACGGATAACCAAGCTACTGAGGATGAAGACTATTTTGAGGATCAGTATCCACCTGCGGATGAAAAACACAAACAGCTTGAAGACCGACTTAAGGCTGTGGAAATCAAAGCAGTACCTGGTCTAGACTTTGGAGACTTAGGTTTGGTCTCTAGAGTAGTCATTCCCCAAAAATTCAAGATCCCTATCTTTTCCAAATATGACGGGGTCTCTTGTCCTAAGATGTATCTGAGATCTTATATCTGCAAGATTTAACCACAACGTATGCTCAGAAATTGTGGGTTCACTTATTCCAAGAAAGCATATCTGGAACACAGTCATAGTGGTTCTATCAACTTGAGAGGACTAATATCCACACCTGGGAAGATCTAGCTGCTGCTTTCTACAAGCAGCATCAATACAATGCTGATCTTGCACCAACTCGTGTGTAGTTGTAGAATATGACTATGGGCTCAAACGAAGGATTTAAATAGTAAGCGCAAAAGTGGAGAGACCTGGCCGACAGGGTGCAGCCACCTTTAATTGACAGGGAGCTGGTTGATATCTTTATGGGAACTTTGACAGGACCTTTCTTCAATCACCTAATCGGAAGTTCTTCGGCCGAGTTCACCAAACTAATTTTAACTGGGGAACGAGTCGATAATGGAATCAGAAGCGGAAAGATCCAAGTGGTTGCATCTTTAAGTACTGAAAAAAAGATGTACATTAGAAAGAAAGAGTCCAACGCTGTATATGGCCAAGAGGGACATGCTAGAGGTAACCACAACCAATATGTGGGAGCTGTGCTAATCTCTAACCCTACGTCTGTGGGACAACATCAACAAGGAAATCAACATAAAGAGGTCACACCTAAAAGACAATTTACCAAAATAAACATGTCACTGGCTCAAGCGTTACAGTGCATGTTGAAGGCAAAGTTGATTACATTAAAGGTTCCTCTGCTGAATCCCAATACTTCTGCTCCTAGTTACCATCCCAATGAAAGATGTGCATACCATTCTGATAGTCCTGGATATGATACGAATGGTTGCTGGGCTCTAAAGAACAAAGTTCAAGATATGATTGACGCCAAGGAGATTGAATTCGGCCCTCCAAAGACTCCCAACGTGATCACTGCTCCCATGCCAAATCATTGAGAGCGTCCAGTTCATTTTTGAATTTTCAATTGTAATTTCTTTGGTTTGTTTGAACACTTATCTATTATGTCAAACTTTGTTTCAATTAATGCATTACATATGTTTGTCTTGAATTAATCCATTCGTTTTCACTATATTTAAATTGTGCTTTTTACTCCCTTTTGTGATATTCAACTCTCGTTAAAAGTTGTAAGCATTTAGAGGGAGGATGACGAAAATGATACCATAATCTCATACAGTATGCTTTTGGATAGACTTTGCTGGCGATGTATAGGCGTTGTTTCAAAACCAAAATAGTGGATTTATAAGGAAGATAATTCCTAGTCAACCCCTTTGAGCCAAAGAAGCATGAGTTTTCTTTTCCATACAATCTGAAACCTACAGTCATAACCTGGGGCAGGGTAGTTTTCTCAGTTGATTCAAAGGCGCATTCAGTCACAAGATGTCATTTCACAACGAAAATATCCTTCTGAATCAAAATATGGTGTTGGTCCCCCATGAAATAGGCAGTCTTTACATCTCAGAAAGAAAAGCTCACTAAGTCAAAACCTACGAAGGAGACTTAAGAAAAATAGGGGTATCCCGCTGACTGTAGTCTCAAAAACAAAAAAAAAGTAGTCAGGAAAAAAGTAGGGACAATAAATCAAAAAAGGAGGTCGCTACAAATCCTCAACAATAGAAAAATGTTGCAAAATGACTGCCTTCTCCAACAAACTTAACATGTCTGAACCACCACCAAAACGTTATTCCAGACTCAATTGGGATTCAAAATGCGCAATTAACTGAGTATAGGACTTGAGAACATCACTGACAGCGGGTTGGGTACAAATACACTTTGAGCCTTATCCTTTGTTTCTTAAACCGTGAACCAAGCCATGCTACAACCCTTTAAAAGTTCTAATTGAAGCATGGGTTACTTCGAAAGCATACTGTTATAAAAGGTATCCTGACTCCGGTAAGGCTTACTGTAAATCCCGAGTTGAATTCATATTCTTACAAAATTCTTTTATCTGCTAAAAATGCATTTTCAAAACTTCAAGACAAACATAAACTGTGCATTATTTTGATGTCGTTGTTTGGATATAGCTATTTGTTTGACAACAGAGAAATTCATACGAGGAATATATAATGAAGGAAAATCCTCTCAACAAACAAAATCACTTCAAATGGAAAAACACTTCCAATGACAAACTCTCCATAACCAAGGGGGCATGACAGGTTACTGTCCAACTCATCTAGGACAGTCAAGTCAAAATTCCAAGAAATCTCTCATAAAGTCCTGAATAACCAGGGGCAGGTCTGCATCTGAATCACTTGGGGAATTGAACATGAATTCCAGCAAAGGGTCACGTACGACCAATCACACATTTTCTGGCAGCGCTATAACACTTACTACTATGGACAACGACAAGTCCCCATAGAGCCACCTCTATAAGGTTATCCACACAGAATAATCTTCACGGATAAGGGTATAAACCCCTCAAGGCCAAATTCATGGATATCCCCATAAAATTGGATCCATGCAATCCCCAGCTAGAGTTTCAGTCTCCGGAAAACCTCTCCCCAGCTGAGTTGGTCTCAAGAAGAATTCTCGAGGAGTTCTGCCAAAAGAAAACACCTCCCTAGTAGTTCATCAAATATTCTCTTCAACAAGGTTTATTTCCCCAACAAACTACAGATTCCCCAGCTTAAGTTTACCTCTCAGACTATTACAAATTAAGGGACCACAACCCCTAATCCACAGTGAAGTCATCAACAAAGTCAGTGTTATCTCCGAAGTTTCTATGAAGCCTGGACCCGACCAGAAAATAGTTCAACATCATCCTACTCTCAACTTACTGCGAAACCTGGACCCGGCCAGATAACAGTAACTCTCAATTCTTAGTTACTACAAAGTCTGGACCCAACCAGATAACAATTCAAAAGCTCCTCTTCCCCAGTAGAGGTTGCCACTATCCCCCGTGAGTTATTGTGAAGCCTGGAACCCGGACAGATAACAGTTAACTTCTTTATCCCCAACAAGTTGTTAACTTCCATTCTCTCCAATCAAGAGATGATTCCCCAGTAGAGCAATGGGAAACTAAAACTCCTAGACTCTTTTCCCCAAGCAGAAATCAACACTCTCCATGGAGTTTCCTTCAAGAAAAGTCAACATTCCCCAGCAGAGTTATCCTTAAACAACAGAATAGGAATCCCTAGCGGAAACATCCTAAAACAAGGTCTGAAGAGGAGAATACTCTTCATCCCCAGTAGTAGTTCGGGATTTCATTTCCCAAGGCTCACCAGCATTTGTCAAGGATTTATTTTACCAGATAAAGATACACTTCAACAACATTTCACATTTCATATGTCATAGCATATGCATACTAAACACATATGGCATAATCTTATTTATTTTGAGAACACCATTACACAATGAATTTCATACATCATGACATTGCATACAGCTAATGCTTTACCTTTTCAGGAAAAGATCAATCAACAGATAGTTATCATCAACAATTTTCAACAGGTCTAAGATTAGCTTCTGAAGCAAGACAGAGCAACTACATACGTGACCAGATGCAGCTTCACACGGGCTCATCATGAAGCAATCTTACACGGGTTCCTTCTGACTTCCAAATACAGCTTTACACGGCCTCATCATGAAGCAATCTTACACGGATTCCTTCCCATCATAAAGTGTAGCTTTACACGGGCTTATCCTGAAGAAATCTTACACGGATTCCTTCTCAAAATTTCCAGATGCATCTTTAGACGGGCTCATGATGAGGCAATCTTACACGGGTTCCTTCTAATTTCCATATGCAGTTTCACACGGGCTCATCATAAAGCAATCTTACACGGATTCCTTCCCATCCTGAAGTGCAGCTTTACACGGGCTCATCCTGAAGCAATCTTACATGGATTCCTTCTCAAAATTTCTAGATGCAGTTTCAAACGGGCTCATCATAAAGCAATTTTAAACGGATTCCTTCCCATCCTGAAGTGCAGATTTGCACGAGCTCACCCTGAAGCAATCTTGCACGAATTCCTTCTCAAATTTTCCAGATGCAGCTTCACACAGGCTCATCATGAGGCAATCTTACTAGGTTTCCTTCTAATTTATAAATGAAGTTTGTGATACGGTGGGATAACTGACTTGAGGTTTTGCGTTTGTGTTCGCAAATGTTTCGGTTTAGCAAGAGTCGCCACCGACTTTTTATTTTATCCAAAGGAAAGGTCAAAAAGCACAGGAAAGACCTTTGAGATGTTTTCTTGGGTTCGGGGAGTAGATTATGAAAAGGGAAGGTGCAAGCACCCTTTTCATCCATGGTTATCCATGGGCTCTTATTTACTTGTTTAGATCACTTGCTTTTGCTTTTCAATTGTTTGAAATGGTGCTTTGTGTGTGGTTTTGAAAATGTTTTGAAAAGAGGCCATCGTTGTGGCAACCTTTGTAATGATTCTTGTTTGAATATATACAAAGGTGTATTGTCTTTTGAAAAGATTTCAATGTTTGAAAGTTTTGATTTGGGAAATGTTTTGAAATTGTGTTGTGAAGTGTGTTTGAAAATAGCAAGGATGTTTTGCAAGTTTTGATCAAATAACTAAGAGTTATCTACCCTATTTTACTCAAAGATCTTTCCTATATGTTTTGAACCCTTTTAACAGTGTTGTTTTACCATTGCATTTGGTAAACAACCTTGTATTTGGATGTTAAACAGGACAGGCGCGGGTCATTGTATGGACCATGATAGCAATTGTGTTAAGTATCTTTAGCAATTTTTTGAGGGACTTGATCATTTTGTTTAGGCAACCAAGATAGCGTCATCGAGGGGCTATGATCTTTTGTTTTGTTTTTGTTTTGCCAAAGTACTCAACATGCATAACATGGCCATTTTAAAGGCAACAAGTGGATGAAACCCTAGGGGTGCAAGTGTGCATTGTTTTTGTCATTTTCATGCATTTAGGTCTTGTATTAGGTCAAGCTACTTGTTGATTTTGGATTTTTTGCATACAAAGCCTAATCTCTAATCATGGCATAATTGGAAGCATAAAGTGCGAGAATTAAAAGTCTAAGTTATTACAAAAGTATCCAGAAGTGGGGGTACAATTATTTACAAATGGGGATGAATCTCATAAGAATAGTAATGTCCAAATATTACAACCAAATCGAATTGTCGCAATTCAATATAAAGCTATAACAAACGAAGAAATCAATAAATTATGAAATGCACGTATTTACTTGAAAATAAATAAATTATCTATTCTAAAAAATTAAGAATTATTATTATTATTCTTTGTTTGTGTTTTTTATTAATTATGTAAATAAAAAAAATTTAAAGGAAGAAAATTTATTAAACAAAGTCTTTATTATTTTTGGTGTTTTTTGTTAAATGTGAGAAAAATAATGAAAAGAAAAATGATTAAAACTAGTTAAGAAAAATCAAGTTTATTTTACAAAAATGAAACTTTAACATCTTACTAGTATATTTTAACAAAACAAATAAAAAGATAAATTTAAAAAAAAAAGAAAATTAACTAAAATATTAATTTATATAAAAAGAAAAGTAGTGAGTTTTTTTATGAATTTTATTTAAAAATAAGGTGAATTAAAACAGAATGAAGATGAGCTTAAGGTTTGGAAAGGGATGGCCCAAATAAAAAATAAGAGAAGAGAACAAAAGTCAGGATGTAGGAAGGGGGTAAGCCAGTAATAATTCGCGTGGGCTTTGGCTTGTGGGGCGGACAGGCCCAATGCATTTGTTAATGCTGAAACCAAACAAAAAGGAGCAAAGGAGGGGGTGAACGATTCAGAAGAAACGCATGGGCTTATGGCTTGGATGGCCCAATGCATAAATTTGTAACATTTTTGTTAGGGTTTGTGGAACAATTAGGGTTCGTGTGATTTTGCTTTACAGCGGCGCCGCTTGCTTCGTTTTCTCTTCTTCATCTCTCTCACTCAAACGGTTCTGATCTCCCCCTCACCTAAGCCGCCAGAACATCGTCCTTCACTCTCTCACCTTCTCCTAACGATCCAAGGCTTTGGTTGCAAAATGGTATGGTTCGTTCTATTTTGATTTTAACAGTTTTCGTTTGATTTGCTTGCTTCATTCAGTTTCATTTTTTAATCTATTGTACTATGTGCCTGAGATGCAACAAAGGGTTTGAGGAGCAACTTACCTGTGAGATTTTCTTTCCTTTTCTATTGTTGTTTTTTTGTTGATGATGATACTATTCTGAAACTTTGATTTTTGTTGGTTTTTTGTTGATGATGCTTGTTCTGAAACTTGAATGTTGATGATGATTGCTTCTGATTTGAACTTGTTTTGATTATTTCACTTCTGAAAACTTTGTTTCCTCTCTCTTTGAATTTGAATGATGGCGCTGCTAAACATTTCTGAAACTCCTTCCTCTCTCTTGAATTTGATGATGCTATTCTGAAACTTCTGTTTCCTCTTCAATGTTGAATGTTTATGATGATTAACTGTTCTGAAACCTTGTTTTTTGTTGGTAGCTTTTGTACAATGATTGATGATTAAACCTTGATAATGATTTGAACTGAGTTTGTTGGTTTGGATTGTTTATGAAACTTGGTTCTTTGGATAATGGTTTGTGAAAACTGATTTCTGGAACTTTGTTGGATAATGATTTGGATTCACAGTTGAAGGTTTTTTTGCTTGAAATCTTATTATGTTGGTATGGATTGAATGGGAAGGCTGGTTCTGCAGTTTGTGATTCACAGGGTTTTTGTGATTGTAGTTTCAGGCTTTTGGAAGCTTTTTTTTGGTTGTTTTGGAGTTGCAAGCTTTGACTGGCTTGTGCAGGTTGTGGTTTGAAACTGTTACAGTTTGGGCTATGCAGTTTTGTTTGGGTTTGATAGCAGGTTTGAACTGCTATATGTTTTTTCTGGCTGTGCAGTTTGAGTAGTTTGGCAGGCTGGTTTTTGTGGTTTGGCTATTTGTTTGAAACTGATATGCAGTTTCTGGTTTGTGCCATGTTTGCACAAGTTGTTGGACTGTTTGTTAACACGTTTGTTGCAGTTTGGTTGCTAATAGGTTTGGGAGAGTTGTTTTGAACTGATATGCAGTTGTGGTTTGTTTTTGTGGACAGTTTGGAACTGGTGTACAGTTTTGCAAGCTTGATGCAGTTTTGAGGTATTTGGTTCACAGGGTTTTGTGATTTCTGAATGTTCAGGCTTGGAGTTTATGGTTTCTGCTTGTTTTGCAGTTTGAGTTGTTATGCTGTTTTGTTTTTGAGCAATTTTTGCATCTTTGAGTTTGATAACAGGTTTTCAGTTTGTGGTTAGCAGGCTTGGCTGTTGTGTGAAACTTGTAACAGTTTTGATATTTGGTGAAGTTTGGACCAAAATGTTCTCCCTCTTTTCTTGTTGTTTGGATAGTCTTATATCATTTTAGCCTTTGTTTTTTTAACTTGTGATAACCTTTTTGCCAAACTGTACAACCTCTAAAAGGTGATATCTTTTCTTTCTTTCTCTCTCCATGACAAAGCAATTTTGCTTTTTCTTATTTTCTGAAAAGTTTGCCTATTAGCTGGAAGATGATGAAAAGCTATGACAAGCTTTTGACTTGTGATTTGGTTTTCCTCCTGCATTTTACTTTTGGCCTGCTGTTTGATTTGCCATGTACTTTCTTCATTTTTCAGTTTGCATACTTTTTGCATTCAGTTTGCTTCTAGTTTGCTTTGTATGCAATGTTTAGTAATGCAGCTTGACAGTTTTGTAACTCAGTTTGGCACCTTTCTTGTGTTGTTTGTACAGTTTGCCTTGCTTTGTAATGTTGTCATGTTTGGTTTGCTGACTGCTTGGTTGCTTTGTACAGTTTGGTTTAGTTGTTATGCTTAGTTTGCATTTGAAACTTGCCTTGTACAGTTTTGCACCTTGCTATGTTTTTTGAATAATTTGCTTTTGCATTCTTCAATTTTCACTTTTATTTTTCTCTTTGTGAACCAAGAAGAGCAATCTTCTTGTGATTTGCGAAGAGAAAAATAAAATGTGATGAAAAATAGCACTCTGATTCCGGACGACAAACTTTAATGATGAATATTTTCCTTTCTTTTTTTGTTTGAAAATTCTTTTCATATTCAACTGATTGTACTAATCCCTTTTCCTTTGTCTTTTTCATGTGAGCACAAATTGGGTGATGACAAAGCAGAGGAAGCAGGAGACTTTAAGCATGGGAGCAATGGAGCAATGGCTTAGACTTAGATTTTTTCTTTGAGATATTTTTCATTTAATTGTAATAATTTATTCTTCAAGTACTATAAGCTGTAAAACTTAAAGCACATGAAATAATAAATTATTTTTTGTAACAGCATTTGAAATAAATGAGAAAGTCTTTATCCAATAAAACTCTTCTACTGTCAATAATTTGCAACTCTTTCTTTGCATCTTCACTTACTCCTTTAAGATTCTCAGATCAAAATAATTGAAATTGCATTCCAACAATTCTAATACAGATAACTTAAACTTTAAGTAATCCAATAACTTTGCAATCTCGTAAGCTTGCAACAGCGTTCCAATCAAAATACGCATTGTGTATTCCAATAAGCAAGCATTTCATTCCATTAACAAGCAAATGTCTTAACAGACGCACATTGTCTAGTTAACCTGGATCAGACAAAACCTGAATATTCCAAATGACCATCCTAGTTCCTATCTCTTATCCCAGATAAACAAGACCTTGAGAACAACCAGTAAACTTGAAAAAGTGCGAAAACATGTGACAGTTAATTGAACTTCTGAGAATTCAGTTTCTTCTGAGAAATGCGAGAGAAACCCTAATTCTTGATTTACTGCCATAGAAAAGTCTGTCTGATCGATTCTTGAGCCAATCTTGAAAATCTGAGAAAACCCTAGGGTTGTGATTTCTTGTGAAAAAGGGAGGGAAAATTTTAGGGTACAACACAGTTTCACACAAACTCATTCTGAAAAAGCCCTACCCAGGCTCCTTCTCATATATTACCAGATGAAGTTTCACACAGATTCATCCTGAAGCAGCCCTACTCAAGGTCCTTCTCATATATTTCCAGATAAAGTTTCACACGGACTTATCCCGAAACAGCCCTACCCATGCTCCTTCTCATACATTTCCAGATGAAGTTTCACACGGACTCATCCCGAAGCAGCCCTACCTAGGCTCCTTCTCATACATTTCCAGATGAAGTTTCACACAGACTCATCCTGAAGCAGCCCTACCCAGGCTCCTTCTCATACATTTCCAGATGAAGTTTCACACGGACTCATCCCGAAGCAGCCCTACCCAGGCTCCTTCTCATATATTTCCAAATGAAGTTTCACACTGACTCATCCTGAAGCAGCCCTACCCAGGCTCCTTCTCATACATTTCCAAATGAAGTTTCACACAGACTCATCCCGAAGCAGCCCTACCTAGGCTTCTTCTCATATATTTCCAAATGCAGTTTCACGCGGACTCATCCTGAAGCAGCCCTACCCAGGTTTCTTCTCATACATTTCCAGATGAAGTTTCATACAGAATCATCCTGAAGCAGCCCTACCCAGGTTCCTTCTCATACATTTCCAGATGAAGTTTCACACAGACTCATCATGAAGCAGCCCTACCCAGGTTCTTTCTCATACATTTCCCGATGAAGTTTCACATAGACTCATCCTGAAGCAGCCCTACCCAGGTTCCTTCTCATACATTTCCAGATGAAGTTTCACATAGACTCATTCTGAAGTAACCCTACCCAGGTTCCTTCTCATACATTTCCAGATGAAGTTTCACAGGGACTCATCCTGAAGCAGCCCTACCCAGGTTCCTTCTCATACATTTTCCAATAATGTTTCACACGGACTTATACTGAATCAGCCCTACCCAGGTTCCTTCTCATACATTCCTAGATGAAGTTTCACACGAACTCGTCCTGAATCAGCCCTACCCAGGTTCCTTCTCATACATTTCCAGATGAAATTTCACACAGACTTATCCTAAAGCAGCCCTACCCAGGTTCCTTCTCATACATTCTCAGATGAAGTTTCACATGGACTCATCATGAAGCAGCCCTATCCAGGTTCCTTCTCATACATTTTCAGATGAAGTTTCACACGGACCCATCATGAATCAGCCATACCCAGGCTCCTTCTCATACATTTCCAGATAAAGTTTCACACGGACTCATCTCGAAGTAGCCCTACATAGGTTCCTTCTCAAGAATTTCCAGATATAGTCCCACATGGATTCATCCTGAAGTAATCTTACACGAATTCCTTCTAATACATTTCTAAACACGGCTTAAAGTGGGTTCATTCTAACATGTCATTCAGAATTAAATCGACCAAAGATTTATTATGATACTTCTCCCAATTACAATCAAGCTTATACTTGGTCTAATTTCTATCAACCGTTACCTTTGGATGGCATCTATAAGCCCATCTCCGATAACTCTCTCCAAATGGAATCTTTAAGCTCATTCCTTACACAATCAACTAACACATGGTCGATTGAAAATTTCTGGGTACTTTAGTGTTCAATCATCTTCTACCTTCAAGCTACAAACGGCGACATGCCATTCTCACTTTTCAGGAAGATTGAACAGGGACAGTTGTTGTACCCCAAAATTTTCCCTCTCAAAGATTCTCTCACAAAATCTCCATTTCTCAAAATTACATAAGGTTCGATTAGCTCAAGACACTTCCTCAACACTGATGGCTCAAATTAAGGTTTGGGTTTGGACAAGTACAATTGGACTTTTAATGCCACATATAGTTTCCATGGATCATATTGGGCTCTCAAGCATCAGGTCGAAGAAGGAACTTCTGAATCCTCGAAAGGAGGAAGAGGAAACTGTCGAAAGGGCAAAGCAGATAAAAAAGGTGTGCAGCTATAGATAACAGTTCGAATTCAAAATCTAGTTCAGGCTATTCGAACCACATGACTGATCAAAAGGAGTGGTTGGCAGATTTTAACAAGTCGAAGAAGACCAAGCTTACTTCGATCCCCAAGCTTCGACTGGGCAATGGCTTCATTCGAGCAACCTGCTTTGATCCATAAGCTTCGACTGGGCAATGGCTTTCTTCGAGCAACCTGCTTCGATCCACCTCTAAACCCTTCGACACACATAGTTTTGACACTATGAATTACAAGTATATCTTCATGCTTGCTTCAATCCACAAGCTTAGGCTGGGAAATGGCTTCCTTCGAGCAACCTGCTTCGATCCACTTCTAAACCCTTCGACACACATAGTTTCGACACTATGGGATATAATTTTTAAAAAAAACTTACTGATAATAGTTCACTGCAAGACAATGATCAATTCGACAGAAGTTCAATGTTTGAGAACTATTCGACCACAAGGATAGTTGGTTGTGGCATTTGAAGTTTGGACATTTGAACTTTCGACCACTTAATCAACTGATTCCTCAAGATATGGTTTTCCAAGGCTTAAGATCCCTAAAAAAACTTTGTGAAGTTTGTTTAGTAGGAAAGCAATCCAGAAATTCTTTCATTTCGACTATGCCAATGAGATCATCTTGCATACTCAAGGTGGCACATTCAGATGAATATGGTCCATTCGAAGAACATACAGTTGGTGGAAACCAATTTTGTTTGTTGTGTTGATGAGTTTGGTCGAAAGTTATGGATCTATGTGATCAAAATGAAAGGACGGAGTATTAGACCAGAGTAAAGAAAAAGATCAAAGTTCTACAGAGATTCAAGATCTTTGTAGAAGGAATCAAGTCGAAGACATAATTTTGAAGAACATTGATCAAATCCATAGGCCATGCTACATGATCTTGCTTTTGCAGGCCTCAATACTTGTGTTTCACTCTATAATTAATTGTTTACACAATGAATTAAGCTCTTACCCAAGTTATTAAGCCATTGTCCAAAAGATATTTCCATAAACTAAGCTTGTTTGTACAAAATTTGTCTTGAGCCCATACCTTATTAATTCTGATTATACTCCACCATAAATCATGGAAAGTATCCCCTTTGTACCGACAACTTTGGTACTTCATCTTGGGATCATGGAAGACTTGACATAACTTGACATTTGCATTCCAACCAAACCATAATTTATCATCTTAAAAATCTGATTACTTCAACTTCCCAAACCTTTCCTCTATAAATAGAGAGACCATTTTCAAGCTAGAGGGGCCAGATTCTTGTGTGTTGAAAATCCTCAAACACTCCCAAACTCTCAAAAACTCAGAACCTGCACACAAGCGCAATACTTGGCACATTCTAACTTAACATACAAAATCTCAAATCCCTTTGTGTGTTTTTTGGCCTTTCAATTCACTAAGCTTCCATACACCACATAGGAACTATCCCAGTCCTTAAACCACTTTTGTAAGTCCTCCTTCCTCATCCATCATTTTCAAAAATCCACCATTGCAGCTTGACTTGTCCAGAGCAGTTGGGCAAGCTACAAGACATTCTAGCAATTGGAGTAGCTTCAGGGAGGTCCAGGAAAGTTTAATCCATCATCAAACCATTTTTGGAATTCGGGTAGAAGTCCTTCGAATTTCACACAAAGAGGTAAGTTTTTCAAAGTTGGAACTCTTCATTCAAGCATCATTTGTATATACATTATGAAGAAAAGATGTAGATTTCATATCTAGGAAGCTGACCATGTCCATGGTTTTGATTATCTGTTCTTGTACATTGAGAATTTCTTCTCTGATTAGTTAGGTTTTAGATTTAGTGCTGAACAAAATTCATGCTAACCTTCAACCCATAACTTTTGAAAATTATGTGGTTAGATTCGTATTCAAATTTTAGGCAGGTTTGATATTTTATGCATCCCTGCGCGCGTGAAGGTAGAAGATGAAGCCATGTTCAAATTTTCAGAAATGAGTTCATTTTATATTTAGTGCAAGTTATATAACTAACGGATGAAACAGACCATCCTTTTGGTACAAACAACACGCGCATAAGGCATTTATGTATAAGGTCATGGGTTCGAGCCCCAGCGAGACCTTTTGTATTTATTTTGTCATCTTTTCCAAACTAACATGCAGGTTTTAACATATTGAGTGTTGGTTGTTTTGAACGGAAGGTGTGGAGAACCCGGGTTCAAACCTTGGCAGGACCAAAACCATTTTTTATCACTTGTTTGTTTTCATTTTTTAACAAACTTCAACATTTTTCCAACCAATCAAAACAACTCCTTCTGAGTTGATTTTTTGCACACTATTTATTTGCAATGTCTATTTTATGAATATATAAAAATATCACAAAAAAAAATTATTTTCATATTTATTTTAATTAACCAAAAGCCTTTCATCAAAAACCCTAAAAAATGGTTTCTTGATTAATTTGATTTCCTTTAAACTTAGGATTAATTTTCCTATTTTTTATTAATCACATCCCTTTAGGTTAATTAAGTCAAAACAATTTTCCTAACAAAAATCCAAAGCAAAATCCATTTCTTTTTGTATTCCTTGTACATTATATTCATGTCACTTCTTGTACAAATTCAATATGGTTGTAATTGATAATTAGGGTTTAATTTCTTGCAATCCCCATTTGTAAATTTGTATCCCCCTCTCTAAATGATGTAATAGCTTAGTAAATTTACTCTCCGCAATTTATTGCTTTCATATAAATGCTAGTAAGTAGGGTTTGTATGGAAAGATAAAATCAATGCTTAGTGAACCCTAATTCAAGATAAACCAAGCATGAAAAAATAAACACTTGCGCACTTACATCTCTAGGGTTAACTCCACTTGTTGCCTTGAGAAAATAGTCAGAATATGCATGTGAACTCAAGAAAACATCTCAAAGGTCTTTATTGTTCTTTTAACCCTTTCCTTATTGGATAAAAGAAAAAGTCGGTGGAGACTCTTGCTATCCGTAACAATTACGATCAAACGCAAAACAACCAAGTCATTTCTCCCACCGCATTACAGTGGAATCCAATAACAACCAGCCCCAAAACCAAGATAGGGGTGTAGAAAGACAACCAGTTGGGAGAAATATGTTTGGGTCAAAGAAGGAGGAACCAAAAGAGAAATCATTGGAGCAACCAACACTAAATGATGATATACTAACTAACGACTTTGATTCAAGTTTGGAGTCTTCTTTAAATATCAACTGCAATGTAGTCTCCATGTTACCTTTAGAATATGATCAGGTAACCGAGTTTGAAGAAACTAAGGAGGTTGAAGGAGCATAGATGGACATAAACAAGCCAGTGTGTTACTACATTATGAATAACAGTTGCGTTGAAGAATAAAATGCATTCTTTGAAAGACCTAACGAAGGAATGAAGAGTCATCAGAATTCTTTGTTCATTCGAGGGAAGGTCGAAAATATTGGAGTCAATAAGATTCTAGTGGATGGACGGGCAGTTGTTAACTTGATGTCACACTTCATGTTGAAAAGGATTGGAAAGTTTGGCACTGATTTAAAGCCAGATAATATGGTATTATCAAATTACGAGGGAAAAGTTGGCCACACCTTAGGGGTGATTCAAGTAGACCTAATTGTTGGATCTATCACTAGTCCAACTATGTTTATGGTCATAGCATCAAGGGTTAATTACAATTTACTTTTGGATCGGGTATGGATACACGACATCAGAGAAGTACCATCTTTGCTACATCACTAGATCTCAATTTGGATGGATGATGGGATAATGGAGAATATAGAGGTTTATCAAAACTATTATATGGAAGAGGTTAACCACATGGAAAAATGAAATTTCGATCAGAACTTAGAAAATATAGCGCCTTGCACCCCTGCAGGATATGCTTATATGCCTTCAGATAAGGCACTTTATTTTTTAAATCTGCATCCAACTCATGGCTTCCAGTGGAATAGAGAGACCATGAGCAAAGAGGATGAAGTCAAAGGGGTTCTAGGACTCCAACCTACTGGTTAGGGAGAAGAAGGCAATGATTATGTCTGAGTCCAGTGTATTGGAGAAGATTTCGGCTTACGTAGCCGAAAACAGGTTGAAAATGGATTTGGAGGCCGAAGTTAAATATATGGTTGTCGAAGCCAACGAGACTGAAGTACACCCTAAAGGGCCTGGTGTGGATTTTAAGCCATATCCATCTTATAAGGTGCAAGTTTATGGGACAAGCTAGAGGCTCGATGCTATTTATGATGACGATCCTTTGGGATTTAAAAAGGACACAATGGCAACAAACACAAAGATACTAGCACATGATCCTCTCGAGGAGATTGACCTTGGAGATGGAGCGAGCAAGAGGCCAACATACATTAGTGCAAACCTCGGCAAAAAACTCAAGGTCGAAGTAATCCAATTATTAAAAGAGTATAAAGATTGCTTCGCGTGAGACTACAATGAGATGCCTGGATTGAGCATGGAATTGGTGGAATTGCAATTACCTATAAAGCATGGAAGAAAGGTAATAAAGCAAACTCAAAGGCTCTTTGGACCAAAAATCCTGTTGAAGATCAAAGCAGAAATCAAAAGGCTTCTCAAGTGTAAGTTCATCTGTAAACAAGGTATGTCGAATGGATTTCTAACATTGTTCTTGTTATTAAAAAGAATGGGATTTTGAGGGTTTGCATTGACTTCAAAGATCTGAATGTTGCAAACTCAAAGGAAGAATATCCAATGCCAGTGGCAGAAATGCTTGTCGATTCAGCTGAAGGTTTTGAGTATCTTAGTATGATCGACGAGTATTCTAGGTATAATAAAATCTTCATTGCTGAAGAAGATATCCCTAAAACAGAATTTCGATGCCCAGGATCCTTAGGCACCTATGAATGGGTAGTTATACCTTTTGGTTTGAAAAATGTTGTGGAAACATATCAAAGAGAAATTAATTCTATTTTCCATGATTTGATTAAGTCACTCATGTAGACTTATATTGATGACATGGTCATCATTGGAAAGGAGAGGAAGCATGGAATAAAAATGAATCCTTTAAAGTGTGCTTTATGTGTACATGTTGGGGATTTTATAGGCTTTGTGATCCATAAAAAAGGGATTGAAATCAACCAAATTAAGATCAAGGACATTATGGAGGCGAAAACACCATTAACAAAGAATGAATTGCAGTCTTTGCTTGGAAAAATCAACTTCTTAAGGAGGTTTATCTCAAATCTATGTGGTAAGACTCAAGCCTTTTAACCTCTTCTTCGACTAAAAAAGGATGTGTGATACGGTGGCAGAATCGACTGTTTTTACTGGTTTGCATTTTGTATTCACAAATGTCGCGGTAAGCAAGAGTCGCCACCAACTTTTATTTCATCCAACTAAGGAAAAGGAAAAAGAATAGAAAAAACCTTTTTCAAGAATATTTCTGAGTACGGGGGGTAGATTATAGAAAGGGAAGGTGTTAGCACCCTTTCTATCCATGGTTTTCCATGGGCTCTTAGGTACTTTGCTCATTTTGAAATTGCTTGTGTGTGCTTGTTTTGAAAAGTTTTGTTTACTTCCTGATAACCCTTGTATCAGTCCCTAAGAGCATGACGAAGTTGTTTTGAAAACTGTTTTGAAAAAGTGTTCGGTGTGAAAAAAAAAGTTTGTTCGTTTGAGCAAGTACCTAGGAACTAATCTACCTACTCGAAAAATACTATTCGTTTTCCTTTAGACAATGTTGTCCCATTATTGAGAAATAGGTAGCATCGTCGTTAGAGTTTTAAAGGGACGTTCGAAGGGACGAAATGGTCACTGAAGGCAACAAGTAAGGATACCTTAGCATTTCTAAGGGACTATCGTCATAAGATCAATTCGTAGGCAACTCGAGGGACAAGTAGGGACTATGATCTTTACGACAACTTTGAATCGTGGGTCATTGCTAAGATATCCCTACGTTCGAGGGACATGACCAATATTTCCGAGGCAACCAAGTGAGGCAAACCTAGGAGTGGAAGTGTGCAAAAGTGTTTGATTTCAGTTATTTATCTTTCGATTTAGTGATCTAGGGTTGATTCATTAGTCATACACGCTTAAGTTGCTAACAGTTATATATAAGCATGCAGAATATAAAATGCGAGAAGGTAAAGGTCCTACGTTATTACAGGGCTTTCGCAGATACATGATTATCTTGGACTGAAAATAAAAATGCGGAATATAAACCCTAATTACTATTACAACCTCGAAACAGTTACAATAATAATAAAAATATTTAAAATGCGCGCGGAAAATTTAAATGCGAGAATAATTAAGAGACCTTAAAATCCAATTGAAAAAGTATTTTTGTTATTTTTTTAAGAAAAGATTGAATTATGTACAAATTAAAACCCTAATTTCTAATTAATTTAAATTATAAAAAGGAAATAAATTTTCCCTAATTTTAATTAAACTAATTAATTCAAGAAAATAAAATATTTTATGAAAAAAAGATTTTTATGTTTTTTGTGATTTTTTGATTTAATAAAAAAATGATTTTGTTATTTTGTAAAGAAAAAAAAGAATTAAGTAAATAATAAAAAGAATAAGAAATAAAATATAAAAAAAATTAGAGATTGGCCTGTTGCTGGAAGAGAGGGGGGTGCATTGCTAAATTATTCAGGCCCAAGAAGGTTGAGCCCACTCAATGCGCTGGATTCGGTGCATCCTCTTTCTAATGGTGTACCATGGACTTTCCTAGACGAAGCACTGGATTTAGATCAATGATGAATCCAATGGTTGGATTAAGGAATGCATGGTAGACTCCTGGCAAGGCAATGTACAAAACCTGCAATTAAATGTTAATAAAATGGCAAAATACTGGGACCTGGGATCGAACCCAGGTCCTTCCACTCACACCATGCGCACTTTACCACTAGGCTACCATGTTTTATTTGTTAGTATAATAATAATAAGTAATATATGAAAGCAACACGGATTACTGAGTTAAAAAAAACGCGCGTTTTATTTGAATGGCCCAATGATGGTTGAACACATCATCTTCTTCTTCCTCCTCCGTTGTGTTAGGCCTGTAACTTTAACCCACGGCCAAGCTTCCATGGTTATAACCCTGTGACTTTCAAAAATTACGTACAAGCAATATAAATAAGATTCAAGACCATGGATCGATTGGGTTTGACCCTCTGATCACAATGGTATCCTTCATTAGGGCCAATTGTTCCTGCATTTGAAAGCCCCAAAACAACAAGGCAAACCCTAGCCATGAAAAATGTTCATACAAGCGTTAAAGCTTCAATTAAATGGTCCAGACATGATGCAAACATGACAACAAACACAAATATACCATAGAAACATGTTCATGATGCAATAATCATAGTAATGAAATCTAAAAAAGAATGCAAACCGTGTGACATCTAGAGGGCGATTCTGGGCGTGTGGAGGCGTGCAACCGGTCGTGCTAGCTTCAGATAGATTCCAGGAAACGATTGGTGGCTTTGAAAGTCTGTGAATCGGCCTCTAAACTGGAAATCAGCCTACCACTTTTTTGACAATTTTCAATTCTTGCTTACAGCTTTTTCTACCTCTAATCCTCTTTTTGTGCATTGGATCTCTTCTCTATATGTAAGGGAACACATTAGGTCAATAAAAATGCCTTGTATCTTTATCAATTATGGAGATTTGATTTGTTTTTCCTCTTGTATGATATCTTTCCATATCAAGCCAAATCATACCATTTTCATCCCAATCTTCCTTGGCACGATTTTATTTGGTTTGACAGCATATTTGCATTATAATTCCATTCAAAATCAAATCAAAAACAAATCTTCCATATTTTATATGATTTATTTGATTTAATTTGACTTTTAAATGATAAAAAATCAAAATAAATTAAATAAATAAAGTCAATAATATGTGTTAGATTGTTTGGGTCGTGGATCATGTTGGAAGCATAATGCAAGATTAAAAGGTTGGGCCCATTTGGCAAAAAATGCATTTTTTGAGCACATTTGACCTTTGGTAATTTTGCAAAAATGGTCAACTTTGACAAGGCATATCTCTTCCAATTTTAACCCTAGAGAGGTGTTATTTGACTTTTTAAAAATCTTAGGATGTCCCCTAAACAACCCTTTTGGTCTCATCTCAATTATGTCTTCCATGTTCATGTAAGAAGCTTTGACCCAAAAGGTGTTTTTGTTGACTTTTCAAAAGGACCTATAATGTAGAAATTCATATCTTTTGATGAGTACATATTTTGAACTTGATGGCTTAAGATGATTTGTAGGGAATTGCATCCTCTTCAAAATGATCCTCGGATGAAAAATTTCTGATGAAGTATGAAGAAGTTATGCCTGGTCAAAGTTTGGTTGACTTTTCCTAAGAAACCCTAATTTAGCAACTTTTGAGTTTTGATGAATTAGGAGCATTCCTTGAGGAATTATGATCAACCCTTGATAAAATGATGAATGTCACTTCAAAATGTTGATTTTGACCAAAAATCTTGAAGTTTGACTATATGTGGGCCATAGTTGACTTTTGACCTAATACAGTCGATTTTAAAGCATCTGAGCAGTTGACTTAGCAAACTTCTTGTGCAAGGCTTGAAATTTGACATGGAGGGTCTTGAAAACATATTTGGACCATGGAAGGAATTTGGGACCTTTGGAGTTCACACATCTTTATAAAAATGGAAACCCTAGTTTGAGGTACATTGTCTTAGGAGAGGGTTTGTCTGATCAACTCTTGGGCATCCTTGAGCAAGTTGATGACCTCAATGGGCATGTGTTGAGTAAAATGAGAGGGAAAATTTTGGGGTGCAACAGCTTCCCCTGTTCAATCTTCTTAAACCTGAGGATGTAGATTGGTTGGTCTGCCTTTCATGATCTGAAGGTGAAGATGATTGAACACTAGAGTGTCTAGAAATTTGCACTCGCATGGATTAATACTGATTGGTGATATTGGGAATGGGCTTATAGATTCCATTTGGAAGTTGATAGAGAATCGTTAGAGATGGGCTTAAATATGCCATCCAAAAAGATATCGATCGCATAAGAGATTCCTTTGTGAGAAACTCTGTACCTGCTGTTAAGGAGAACTTCGTCGAGGAATGTTGATTTATGACATGGGAAATAGAGTATAGGAGCTTCGATTGTCTATTACTCTACTGGGGAATTAAATCCTGATTGAGGAAGTAGGAATGAACTGCATATCTGGTCAGGATCCAGGCTGCACAACGACTTACTGGGGGAAAGGTGAAATCGACCATAACTGGTCAGGCCCCGGTCTTATCGTGTTATAAATTGTCGTCTGGAGATGAAAGAGAAGGAACCTGGATGGTAAGGTTACTTTGAAATTAAAGCCTGGATAGTAGGGCTGTGAGAAGGAACCTGGGTCGTAGGGTTACTTCAAAATGAAATCCTGGATGGTAGGGCTATGAGAAGGAACCTAGGTCGTAGGGTTACATCGAAATGAAAGTCTGGATGGTAGGGTTGTGAGAAGGAACCTGGGTCGTAGAGTTACTTCGAAATGAAAGCCTGGATAGTAGGGCTGTGAGAAGGAACCTGGATAGTAGGGTTACTTTAAAATGAAAGCCTAGATAGTAGGGTTGTGAGAAGGAACCTGGATAGTAGGGATACTTCGAAATGAAAACCTCGGCAGTAGGGCTATGAGAAGGAACCTGGATAGTAGGGTTACTTCGAAATGAAAGCTTGGATAGTAGGGCTTGTGAGAAGGAACCTGGGTCGTGGGGTTACTTCGAAATGAAAGCCTGGATAGTAGGATTGTAAGAAGGAACCTGGATAGTAGGGTTACTTAGAAATGAAAGCCTGGATAGTAGGGTTGTGAGAAGGAACCTGGACTGTAGGGTTACTTCGAAATGAAAGCCTGGGTAGTAGGGCTGTGAGAAGGAATATGGATAGTAGGGTTACTTCGAAATGAAAGCCTGGATAGTAGGGTATTGTGAGAAGGAACCTGGGTCGTAGGGTTACTTCGAAATGAAATCCTGGATAATAGTGCTGTGAGAAGGAACCTGGATAGTAGGGTTACTTCGAAATGAAAGCTTGGATAGTAGGGTTGTGAGAAGGAACGTGGATAGTAGGGTTACTTCAAAATGAAAGCCTGAATGGTAGGGCTATGAGAAGGAACCTGGATCGTAGGGTTACTTCAAAATGAAAGCCTGGATAGTAGGGCTGTTACACTTCGGGAACTGAGTTTCCATCAGTCGTCTGAATACGTAACCTGTATAACTGCTGGGATTGTTGATGATAATTGTCTTTCCTGAAAAGATAATAGGGTTAATTATATGTGATGTATGAAATGCATGGAGGGATAATATTCTCAAAATAAATGAGATTATGTTGTATATGATATGTACGCACATGTCATGATGTATGTACATGAAATGCTATCATGGTACGTTCGAGTCTGGGAAAATTAATCCATGACTACTATTTGGAGAATATAGCATTCTTGACTATTGCAGGGAATTGTGGTTATTCTACTTCCACCGGGGATGGTGAACGGAAGTGACTATGCTAGAGAGTTACTCTTTGTTATTCATGAATATTCTGTCAGGAAGAGATTCTGTTTGAGAATAACTCTGCGGGGAATAACTTGGAAAGTGAATTTCTGTAGCTGAAGTAATGAGCTATGTCGGGGATTGAGCTTCTGCATCCAGAGAAATAAACTCTGCTTGAGAGGTAAAATTTACTGGCCCGCTCGCGATTATGAAATTCGACCGGGGGATATAGTTGTCAGGTTTCTGAATGACCCTGGTTGGGGAGGTTATGTCCTGTTTCGGGAAAGCTGACATCAATGCTTTTGAATATTTTTACTCTGTGGGGAGTGTATGTACTGCTGATTATGCTCCAAAGCTGACTTTATCCCGGTACCTGTTGGGCAGAGTAACTGTCGGGTTTGACACTTCTTGTTTTTGCCCCTGTTTCTGGAATTACGAATAATTGTCTTTGTTTCTTATGTAAATATTTATGAGCAACAATCATATTCAAATGCATATGTCAAGAATAAATCATTGGACGTTCTTGCAAAACAAAAAAGAAAAAGAAAAAACTCCAAGTTTCTTGTGAAAATGATTTTGTATTGATTTTTGAAGTTGGCCTGTAATAGGCGTTTTCGTACAAGGAGGCTGACGCTCTAGTAAGAGAACATCACCGTAAAAATAGAAGCTATACAAATTTGTGTAAAAGAAAAACAGCTATGTGAAACAACCCCATTGGGTTCCAATTCTGCTATTGCCCTTATATCTTCAAGTGTATCATCACTTTGCTAATTGGCCGAAAGTTGATCAGATTGGTTGGCGCCGTCCGAGCTTGATAGTCGATACTGAAGTCTGGTCGCAAGATGATCCAATGAGACATAGTGGTACGTTTTATATCCCTAATTTTTTCCTGGACTTCCCTTTCGAGTTTTTAGTCCACTGGAATACCCTTTTTTTACCTAAGCCTCCCTTTCAGGTTTTCGACTTGTCGGGTATACAAATGTTTTATTTTCATCCCTTATTTTTGCCCGAACCCTTTTGGTTCGCCAGGAAGCCCTTATTTTTGCCTAGGCTAGTCAACCTAGCGGGTCTTTTGATTAGGCGTAGTATCTTTTCACTATGTCTGCATTGACAGGGTGAGGAAGGTCGTCACCGTCCATGGTGGTTAGAATCATAGCTCCATCCGAAAAAAATATTTTTAACCACAAATGGCCCTTTCTACGTGGGGGTCCATTTACCCCTGGGATCACCTTACGGAAGTATAATGCGCTTGATCACTAGATCCCTGACTTGATATTCTTGACGCCTGACTTTCTTGTTAAAAGCCTTGATCATTCGCATTTGATACGTCTGACCATAACAGATAGTAGTAAGTCTCTTTTCATCGATTAGATTTAACTGATCAAGTCGGGTTCGGATCCAGTCATCTTCGTTCAACCCCGCATCCTTCATAATCCTGAGAGAAGGTATCTGGACTTTGATGGGTAGGACTGCCTCCATTCCATATACCAGAGAGTAGGTTGTTGCCCCTGTCGACGTACGCGCTGATGTACGGTATCCATGAAGAGCAAATGATAACATCTCATGCCAGTCTTTGTATGTCACTGTGATACGGTGGGAAGAACTGATTGTTTTTTGGAATGCTGGTTTGCGTTTTGCGTTTGTGTTTGCAAAATGTCGCGGTAAGCAAGAGTTGCCACCGAATTTTATTTTATCCAACAAGGAAAGGAAAAAAAGCACAAAAAAATTCCTTTTTCGAGATTATCTCTGAGTACAGGGGGTAGATTATAGAAAGGGAAGGTGTTAGCACCCTTTCTATCCGTGGTTATCCACGGGCTCTTAGGTACTTGCTGAATTGTTTTCAAAAGTTATTTTCTTTGTGCTTGTGGGTTTTGAAAAGTTTTTGTTTCAATTTCGATTTAACTCTCGCTTAAGAGTGTAATGAAGTGTTTTTGAAAACTTTGTTCGAAAAGTGTAAGTGTGAAAAAAAGTTTTGTTTTGGATGAGCAAGTATCTAAGAACTAATCTACCTACTCAAAAAAGGAACCGTTCTATGTTTGTTTCCTTTAGACAATGCTATCCCACCATTAGTGAGTGGGTAGCACCGTCGTTGGAGTTTGAGGGTCAATTCGAATGAGGGACATACGGTCACTAAAGCAATGTTATGACGCCTTAGCGGTAACCCTAATGTCTTAGATCATTTGTTTGAGGCAACAATATCCGAGGCAACCATTTCGAGGCGACTATGATCTTTTAGACAAGAGGGCGACCTCTAAAGTGATTTATACTTAATGACCGTGTACAAAGGAAACCAAGTGGGGTGTACCCTAAGAGTGCGCATGTGTGAGTGTGTCGTTTTCAGTTATTTTTATTTTTGTACATGTTAAGGGTGATCTAATTTGATTTTAAGATTAACATTCAGTCTTGTCATGCAAACCCTATTATCAAACATCTAACAGTTATAATTTGCGGAAATAAAATGTGGAATTTAAATTACAAGGCGTCGGGTATTTACATCGCCAAAGACAAATCCTTTGAAAAATAAAATAAAGCGATAAAAATAATTAAAGGTCCTATTTAACTATTACAATCCATAAGCAGATACATTATTGGATAAAAAAAGTAAATCGCGATGCAAAATCAAATCGGGCGCATGATTAGGGTTTTGACCCTTTTGGAAAGAAAATGCTTTTTTTTTTGTTTTTAAATTAAGAAAGAAATTAAACCTAAATTAAAGAACTAAATTAAATTAAATTAATTAATTAAATGAAAAATAAATTATTTTTTGGAGTTTTTGATTATTTAGGAAAGAAATAATAATAATTAAGTTAATGGTTAAAACTAATTAAGTCTAATTAATTTCATTTATTTTACAAAAGGAATTAAAGTTTTCTAATTAAAACCTAATTAATTAATAAATTTATTAAGAAAAATAAAAGTTTAAAATTTGATTTGAAAATAAAAAAAAAACATTTTTTGTGATTTTATTTAATAAAAGACAGAATTTTGATTGGTTAGAACAATTAAATAAAAATAATAAATCAAATAAAAAAATAAACAAAATAAATAAAGAGAGGAGTTTGGGCCTGATTAGGTGGTGTTGATAGCAATTCCATAAGCCCACTTATGCTGGCCTTTTTGACTTTCTGGGATCTAGTATGCACGCATGGACTTGGCTCATGGTAGACCTTCGGCTTTGGACCACCAGATCTGGCTCTTGTCCATCTAGTATTTGGATGCATGAGGGAGTATGATGGACTGCATATAGGCGCCTGTATAGGAATATCTGAAAAGCAAAATTATTGAGAAAGTGGAGGACCTGGGATTCGAACCCAGGTCCTGAAGGAGATTGCACTAACACGCTTGCCACCATGCTATGTTAATCTGTTTGTTAATATAATATGCAATAATAATGATATAGCAAAGCAAAGTCAATTGGTCAGAAAAAATAAAAACGCGCGCCATTTTTGAATGGCCCAATGAGCGAGTGACATCTCTTCATCCCTGTCCTCCCACTACTATATTCCTAAAATCATCTTCAGGCAATAAAAATGACTTTCAAGGGCATGGTTGTGGTTGTCTCCTTCTCCTGAGTGCAACCATGCCCATCACATGGACCAATTTTACCTGAAATAAGAACCCCTAAAAACAGAACCAAAACCCTAGCTATGGCGTTTCATGGTTACAGTGCGTATAAATCAAATTGATTATTTCCAATGGCTTGCAAATAATATGAGGGTCATGAATATGCGCTTATTTCATTCAAATGATGCCAGAATAGACCAAATCGAATTCAAGAACAGAGTTGTGTTACGTGAGACTTACAATGTGTTTGGACGTCTGAAAATGCTTGCTTTGGATCCAGGTAGCTTGTGTGAATGGTCAAGAAGCGATTGAGACCACTCTCGTGTCCTGAAATGGTCAGGATTCGAATTTGATGATGATAATGATTGTAATCAAAGCCTGAAATAGCCAAAAGATCTTGTGTTATCAAAGTGTTGGATTTTATATGATTTTTTTGATTTAAAATAAATAAATTCAATTAAAAATCAAATTAAATAATAAAAATGAAATATGGGCTCATGGATGGAGCTAGGACACGTGGGCAACTATGCAAGCTCAAATCAAGTGGAAAAGAATGGGCCTATTTGACACAATTTGAAGTTTTTGGGGATAGTTGACTTTTGACAATTTTCAAAAAAGTCCAACTTCAACACTGCATAACTTCTTCAATTTTGAACTTTTGAGGTGTTATTAGACTTTTTAGAAAGCTTGAGATGTCCTCTAATCAACCCTTTTGGTCTCATCTCATTTTGATATTCCATGCTCAAGTTATAAGCTTTTGCAAAAAAGGTATTTTTGTTGACTTTCAAAAATGACCTATAATGTCCAAATTCATAACTTCTTGTGAGTGCATATTTTGAACTTGGAGTATGAAGATGGATTATAGGAGATCGCATCATCTTAAAAATGAGCTTTGGATGGGTCATTTCTCATGAAGTATGGGAAAGTTATGCTTGGTCAAAGTTGAGTTGACTTTTCCTATAAAACCCTAATTTAGCAACTTTTGAATCTTGATGAATTTTGAGCAATCCTTGATGAATCATGATCAACACTTAATCATATGATGAAATATCCTTCAAAATGAGAATGTTTACAAAAAATCTTGAAATTTGACTGTATTTGGGTCACAGTTGACTTTTGCCCTAGCATAGTCGATTTTCGGACCCTTGAGCAATTGACTGAGCAAATTTTCTCTGCAAGGCTTGAAATTTGACATGGATGACCTTGAGAACATATTAGGACTTTGGGGAGAACTTGAGGTCATTTTTACTCAAGGATCTTGATGCAACACAAAACCCTAATTTGGGGTTGACTGCCTTAAGAGATAGTTTGTCTGACCAACTCTTGAGCAACCTTGGGCAACTTGGAGATTTTCCTTGCAATGTTTTGAGAAATATGGGAGGGAAAATTTTGGGGTACAACATCTGCCCCCGTTCAATCTTCTTAAACCTGAGGATGTAGATTGGCTTTCATGCCTTTCGTGATCCGAAGGTGGAAGATGATTGAACACTAGAGTGCCTAGAAATTTGCACTCGCATGAAGTGGTATCAACCTTGTGATGTCGGGAATGGGCTTACAAATTCCATTTGGAGATTGTTGGCGAGGGGATGGGCTTAAAGATGCCATCTGCAGGAGTGTCGATTGCATAAGAGATTCCTTAGCGAGAACTTGCATACCTGTTGTTGTAGAAGGTTCCGCTTGGGGAAGTCTGATCTTTGTTGAGATTTAGGAACTTGCATGTACTTCAAATGAGAGAACATCTCTGCTGAGTTTTAAGAACTTGTCCATAATTCAACTGGGGGGGAAACATCTTCATCGAGATTTAAGAACTCGTCCGTAATTCAACTGAGATAAACTCTGCTGAGATTTAGGAACTGTTTGTACTTCGACGGAGGAGAACTGTCGAGATTTAGAACCTTATCTGTAATTCAACTGAGGATAATTTTGTTGAGATTTGAGAACCGGTCAGTAATTCGACTGAGGGAAACATCTTTATCGAGATTTAGGACTTGTTTGTAATTCAACGGAGGATAATTCTGTTGAAATTTAAGAATTGTCCGTAATTCGACGGAGGAACTTGTCGAGATTTAGAACCTTATCTGTAATTCAACTGAGGATAATTTGGTTGAGATTTAAGAACCGATCAGTACTTCGACTGAGGGAAACATCTTCATCGAGATTTAGGACTTGTCTGTAATTCAACAGAGGATAATTCTGTTGAGATTTAAAAACTGTCAGTAATTCGACGGAGGAACTTTGTCGATATTTAGGACCTTGTCTGTAATTCAACTGAGGATAATTCGGTTGAGATTTAAGAACCGGTCAGTACTTCGACTGAGGGAAACATCTTCATCGAGATTTAGGACTTGTCTGTAATTTAACGGAGGATAATTATGTTGAGATTTAAGAACTGTCAGTAATTCTACGGAGGAACTTGTCGAGATTTAGAACCTTATATGTAATTCAACCGAGGATAATTCAGTTGAGATTTAAGAACCGATCAGTATTTAAACTGAGGGAAACATCTTCATCGAGATTTAGGACTCGTTTGTAATTCAACCGAGGATAATTCTGTTGAGATTTAAGAACTCGTCCATACTTCGACGGAGGAACTTTGCCGAGATTTAGAACCTTATCTGTAATTCAATCGAGGATAATTCCGTTGAGATTTAAGAATCGGTTAGTACTTCGACTTTGGTAAAAGCTTCATAGCTTTTGATTTTTTATGAGAATCTAACTGCATCCTTCCTGAAAAGTAAAGGTTAGTCGTATGTAATGCATGATATGTATCAAACAATGATGTTCTCAAAATAAATGAGATTGTGTTGTATGATGCACATATGCATGTGTCATGATGTATGGTAATGTAATGTTTTTAGCTGGGGAAAATAAATACCGGATAGCTGCTGGAGAAAAGAGCTGAATTCTTTGTTTTCGTTGGGGATAGCGAACGAAGACGTTTGTGAGAATAAACCTGTAGGAGAGGATAACTCCGTTGGGGAATAAACTGATGAGGAGATTACTCTGTGGGGAAGAGATGCTCTGTATAGGATTCCACTGATAAATTCCGCTGGGGATGAATTACCGTTGCTGGTGATACTGGATCCTGTTGGGGATTGACTTATTGTTTATGAAAGGAAAGAACTTCCGTTGGGGATGACCCTTCAGTTGCGACTTCACTGGGGATAACCTTTTAGACTCTTATGGGGATAATCCTTTGAGTTCTGCTGGGGATAATCCTTCGAGCTCTGTTGGGGACAATCTTCCAAAGTCTACTGGGGATGATTCTCCAAACTCCACTGGGGAAGCTTTTTCAGACTGCGCTGGGAAAAATTTGAAACTCCACCGGGGATACTTTGTATTCTGTCGGAGAATATTCTTATACTCCGCTGGGGAATGTTAAGACCTTTCAGTGCTGATGGCAAATAAACTCGACTTGGGGAGAATATTACCGATTCATTCACAGTTGCAAGTCTCAGCTGGGGAGAGTTAACATTATTGTCTTACTCTACGGGGAGTGAATGCATCTCAACCATATTCTTTAGTTGAATTTACCTTGTACCTAGTGGACAGAGCAACTATACAGTTTGGACAATTCTTATTTGCCCCTGTTTCTGATATTACAAGTAATGGTCTTTTGTTTCGCATGTAAATATTTATGAGCAGCAATTAATGTCAAATGCATATATCAAAAATGAACATTGGACGTTCTTTGCAAAACAAAACAGTTTGAAATTTCTCTGAAAATGAATCGTATTGATTTTGAAGTTTGGCCTGTAAATAGGCGTTTTTGTACAAGAGGCTGACATCCTAGTAAGAGAACGCCGCCGAATAACAGGATTTACAAAATTTGTGAAAAGCTAAACAAAACAGCTATGTGAACAATCCCACTGGGTTCCAACTCTGATATTGCCTTTATGTCCCCGAGCACCTCATCACTTTGCTACTTGGTTGAAGGTAGATCAGATTGATTGGTGTCGTCCGAGCTTGATAACCGATACCGAAGTCTGGTTGCAAAGTGATCCAATGAGGCATAGTGTTACACTTTAATCCCTAATTTTTGCCTGGACCGCCCTTTCGGGTTTTTAGTCCACCGGGATACACCTTTTTGCCCAAGCCGCCCTTTTGGATTTTCGACTTACCGGGTATACAGATTTTTTTGTTTTCATCCCTTATTTTTTCCCGAACCCTTTTGGTTCGCCGGGAAGCCCTTATTTTTGCCTTGGCCAGTCGACCTAGCGGGTCTTTGATTATGCATAGTATTTTTTCACTATGTCTGCATTGACGGGGTGAGAAAGGTCGTCACCGTCCATGGTGGTTAGAATCATAACTCCTCCCGAGAAGATGTTCTTAACCACAAATGGCCCTTCGTGAGTAGGGGTCCATTTTCCCCTGGGATTACCTTGAGGTAGAATAATGCGCTTGATAACCAGGTCCCCATCTTGATACTCTTGTCGTCTAACTTTCTTGTTAAATGCCTTGATCATCCGCTTTTGATACGTTTGACCATGACAAATAGCAGTAAGTCTCTTTTCGTCGATTAAGTTCAGTTGATCAAGTCGGGTCTGGATCCAGTCATCTTCGCTTAAACCTGCATCCTTCATAATCCGAAGAGAGGGTATCCGAATTTCAATGGGCAAGACTTCCTCCGTGCCATATACCAAGGAATAGGGTGTTGCCCCTGTTGACGTCCGCGTTGAGGTACGGTACCCATGAAGAGCAAACGGTAGCATCTCGTGCCAATCTTTGTATGTCACCGTCATCTTCTGCACAATCTTCTTAATATTCTTATTAGCCGCTTCTACATCCCAATTCATCTTCGACCGGTGGGGAGAAGAGTTGTGATGTTGTATCTTGAACTGCTTGCAGATTTTGGTGATCATCTTATTGTTGAGATTTGTACCATTGTCCGTAATGATCCTCTCTGGTATACCATATCGACAGATCAGATTGTGCCGAATGAACCGTGCTACGACGTTCTTAGTTACTGTGGCAAAGGAAGCTGCTTCAACCCACTTCGTAAAGTAATCAATAGCTACTAGGATAAAATGATGCCCGTTGGACGCTGTAGGTCTGATCTCGCCGATCATGTAAATGCCCCACATCGTAAAAGGCCAAGGAGCTGTCAAGACGTTCAGAGGTACCGAAGGTATATGCACCTTATCAGCATAGACTTGGCACTTATGACAGGTCCGAGAATGCTGATAACAGTTGGCTTCCATTGTGGACCAATAATATCCTGCCCGTAGGATTTTCTTTGCCATGGTGTGTCCACTGGAATGAGTCTCGAAAGTACCTTCATGTAACTCTACCATAATCCTTTTTGCTTCGTTCTTATCCACACATCGCAGTAAGGTTGAATCATGATTATGTTTATAAAGAATGCCATTGCTGATGAAGAACTTCGCCGTGAACCTCCTCAGAAACTTCTTGTCATTAACAGATGCACCCTCGGGGTACTCCTGAGCCTCAAGATACCTCTTTACCTCATGGAACCAGGGTTTATTTGTTGCCTCTTCAGTCTCAATATCACAGCAATGTGCAGGTTTGTCCAACCTTTCAATGGTAATTCGGGGAGCTTCGTTATCCCAATTGACTTTGAACATAGAAGACATCGTAGCTAGCACGTCCGCCAACTGATTCTCCTCTCTCGGGAAGTGTTCAAAAGTTATCTCCTCGAAATGGGGAAGCAATGTCAATACATACTCCTTGTAAGGAATAATACTTGGGTGTTTCGTATCCCACTCGCCTTTGATCTGACTGATCACGAGAGCGGAATCTCTGAACACACTCAAGAATTTAATCCTTAGGTCAATTGCTGCTCGAAGACCCATGATGCACGCTTCATACTCCGCCATGTTGTTGGTGCAGTTGAAACATAGTAAGGCGGTGAACGGAGTATGAGAGCCTTCAGGAGATATGATCACAGCGCCAATGCCATTACCCAAAGCATTCAAAGCTCTATCAAAATACATAGACCATCGGGATCCTTCCTCAGGTCCTTCATCCGGTCCAGGTGTTTCGCAGTCAGTCACTATCATGATATTCTCATCCAAAAATTCAAAGTTTATAGACTGGTAATCATCCACTGCCTGATGTGCCAAATGATCCGCCAACACACTTCCCTTGATTGCCTTTTGAGTCGTATACTGGATGTCGTACTCAGTCAAGATCATCTGCCATCTTGCTATTCTTCTGGACAAGGCAGGCTTCTCGAAGATATACTTGATTGGATCCATATTTGATATCAATAGAGTAGTGTGAGTCAGCATATACTGTCTCAGCCGGCGAGCAGCCCATGCCAAAGCGCAATAAGTTTTCTCAAGCAACGAGTATCGGGTCTCGCAGTCGGTAAACTTTTTGCTAAGGTAATAAATAGCATGCTCTTTTCGGCCAGACTCATCATGCTGCCCCATCACACACACCATTGAGTTGTCGAGTACTGTCAAGTATAGGATTAAAGGTCTCCCTTCAATTGGAGGCATCAGAATAGGTTGCTCTTGGAGATACTCTTTAATCCTTTCGAAAGCGGCCTGACATTCATCGTTCCATCTTACCACTTGATCTTTCTTCAGTAGCTTGAAGATTGGCTCACAAGTAGAAGTCAAGTGCGAGATGAATCGGGCAATATAGTTCAGACATCCCAGAAAGCCTCTGACTTCTTTCTCTGTTCGGGGAGCTAGCATTTCCTGTATGGCCTTCACCTTTGCAGGATCCACTTGAATACCTTTATCACTTACGACGAAACCCAGCAGCTTACCAGATCTCACTCCGAAGATGCACTTGTTCGGGTTTAACCTCAGCTTGTACAACTTCAATCTGTCAAATAACTTCTGAAGGTGGTCAAGATGTTCTTCCTCAGTCTGGGATCTTGCAATCATGTCGTCAACGTATACCTCAATCTCATGATGGATCATGTCATGGAACAAGGCGACCATGGCACGCTGATACGTTGCCCCAGCATTCTTCAACCTGAAAGGCATGACCTTGTAGCAAAAGGTACCCCATTGAGTAACAAAGGTCGTCTTCTCCATGTCTTCGGGAGCCATTTTAATCTGATTATAGCCGGAGAAATCGTCCATAAAGGAGAAGACTTTATGCTGAGCGGTGTTGTCAACCAGAACATCGATATGAGGTAGAGGGAAGTCATCTTTGGGGCTTGCCCTGTTCAGATCCCTATAGTCGACACACATTCGAACCTTACCATCCTTCTTCGGCACGGGAACCACGTTGGCCACCCACTGAGGGTAAGAAGTAACTTCTAGAAAACCGGCGTCAAACTGTTTCATAACTCCAGCCTTGATTTTCTTAGACATCTCTGGGCGCATTCGGCGGACTTTCTGTTTCACTGGAGGACAGTCTTCCTTGGTAGGCAAACGGTGAACCATAATATCGGTATCCAACCTAGGCATATCTTCATAAGACCAGGCGAAGATCTCAACGTAGTCATGCAGCATCTGAATCAACCGTTGCTTAACACTAGCTTCCATATTTGCACCGATCTTGACCTCTTTCTTGTCTACCTCTGTACCCAGATTTATTGTTTCCACTGGCTCTTCATGCGGCTGTATGGCCCTCTCTTCTTGAAGTAACAGTCTAGCAAGTTCACCAGGCACTTCACAATCATCCTCACCTTTGTCTTCGGCTAAGTTGATCGGACTTTCAAAGTCATAACCGGCAGTAGCAGAGTCGTTATCAGTGAGATCCATAGTGGATGTAGACCTGTATATATGAGTGTGTGTAAAATAGCTGTTTTGCAATATATAAAAAGAATAACAAGGAGCGCAAAATTTGAAATGCAAGAAACGTCCAATGCTTTTATTAATGATATATGGAAATAACACACATAAAGCCCTCACAATCAAAGCCACGGTTCCCCGGGTAAGGCACCGGGCCGTAAAGCTTAAAAATTGTCTGTTACAAATTCAAAACAAAACTCTCATTACTGGGTAATAAAAGAAATTGGGACGAAGTCCTTTGCTATCCAATTTCTCAGGCCACCGTCAGTAGTAGGATAGATCCAACTGTCGAACTCAGATTCTTCGACATCGTCTTCAATGGCATTTACTCCTGAATTGCTGATAAACAGGAGAGGTCTTCCGATCCGTGCACTCCGAACAGCCCTTTGAGCTTCTGCAGTGAAACCCAAACCAAACTTGTTAGTCTAATGTGCAAAATCAGGGAGTTGGCCCCAATTCGCACACCCACCTTTCTCAACAACATCCCGGGCATCCTTGAAGGAAGCCATCTTCATTGGAGGATCTTCAGTAACAGTTTTAGCTGACGCCAATGTCTGGGGTACTTCTTCAAAATGTTGAAACAGAGTATCAATGAACTCCCCATCCATCTCCACATATCGGAAAGAGTTGAGGTGGCTCACCATGTACTCCGCCTCTCCTCGTACCGTCACCATTTTCCCCTTGACTAGGTACTTCAGCATCTGGTGGAGCGTAGAGGTTACTTCCCCAGCTTTGTGGATCCACGGACGACCCAGCAAACAAGAATAGGATGGCCGAATGTCCATCACATAAAAAGTAGACGCAAAGATCTGAGAACCAACCTTCACTGGAATATCCACTTCTCCATGTACCATTCTCTTTGACCCATCAAAGGCCCTAACAACAATGTTACTTGGCTTCAACTCTAGACCTTCACAGTCTAACCGATCCAAAGCTTTCTTAGGCAAAACGTTTAACGAAGACCCCGTATCCACCAATACATGAGCTAGAGTAATGCCCCTGCATTCAATGGAGACATGCAGGGCATCATTGTGATTCCTCCTCTTAGCAGGCAAGTCTGCATCGGAGAAACCTAACCCATTATCCGTTGTCAGACTAGCCACACAATCTTTAAACTGATCAACTGATGTTTCCTGGGGCACATGTGCAGTTTTCAGGAAGGAAATCAGAGCCTTGGCATGGGCTTCTGAGCATAGTAGCAGAGACAACATAGATATTTTGGATGGGGTTTGCCCCAGCTGTTCGACTACATTATAGTCTCTCTTTTTGGTAATCTTCAAAATTTCCTCCATCTCTTGTCTAGAGGCTTCAACAGTAATTGTCTTCGGTGCCCCCGTCCGGGAAGGCTCGTTAGTGGTCCCTTTGCCCCGAGTATTAGATGACTCGGCAATAGGGGTAAGAATGGGAACTTGAACAGGGATAGTAGCAGGTGCACTGGTAGGTGTAATGACAACAGGCTTCCGAACACTTGGTGGAGAGATCTCAGGGGAGAAAATCCTTCCGCTGCGGGTGACTTTAGTAGGTCCAACAATATTGCTGATGTCAGTATCAGCCTCTTCAGCACTCAAGTCTTGTTTAACTCCATGATAATATACGTCAGCCCCATAATGCCACGGGACAGCTTTATTGGATGCATAGGGGATAGGCCCAGGAACAGTGATGATCAAGGGTGCGATTCTTGGAACAGATGTAATTCTAATAAGCTTTCTCGAGGAAGCCTTGGAAGAATTGTCGAAAATGGTGATTATAGCAACTTCTTCAGTGGGAATCAAAGGAACAAAAGTATTCTCAAACAAGATTTCTTTATTATCCATTAGGCGTTGGACACCTGACTTCAAAAGATGGAAAACGGTAGGTAGGACGAAACACATACGGCAACCTTCATCACAACCCAGAAATAAACCGGCTAGCAAAAGGTTCTTCTTCACAGTCATTAAGGGAGTAACAATGTCTTTCACAGAAACCACAAATGAGTCTTCATCTATAGCATTCACTCAATGCTTGGGCATAGGAGCAGTCACAACATTAGGTCTTTCAGGCGCTTCAAACTCAATCTCCTTTGCATCAATCAAGTCCTGTACTTTGTTCTTCAAAACCCAACAGTCGTTCGTATCGTGCCCCGGGCTATCAGAATGAAAAGCACATCGGGCGTTTGGGTTGTACATCGGTGATGTTGTATTGGGATTCTTCGGGGCCTCCCTCGGAATCACCAAGTTGGTCTTCAATAACTGCGGCAGAATCTGAGATAATGTTATGTTGAGCTGAGTGAATTGTCTTCGTGGCCTTTCGGCCCTTGGCTGATTGTTGCGCTGAGGAGCAACAACAGGTATTGATATAACCACCGCATTGACTGCTTGGCGGCGCTCAGGTCTATTATGGATTTTTGTGCTGTAAACAGCACTTGATTCTTTCTTAAAAGGTTTCTTCTCGGTGCTTGATGAAGCACCCTTCTGTATCTTACTACTCTTGATACCAGCCTCAATTCTTTCCCCGGTCATAATCAGCTCAGTAAATCCGGACGATGAACTTCCAATCAGATGATTGAAATATGGACCAGACAAGGTCCCCAAAAACATATCCACTAGCTCCCTGTCAGCCAGCAGGGGTTGAACTATCCCATCAAGGTCCCTCCACTTCTGAGCGTAGTCTTTGAAACCTTCGCCCGCTCCCATAGATATACCCTGGAGTTGGGTACGCGTGGGGGAGAGGTCGGCATTATATTGGTACTGCTTGTAGAAAGCAGCAGCCAAGTCCTCCCAATTACAGATACTAGCTCCTTCCAGCTGGTAAAACCATTCAAGCTGAGTCCCTGAGAGACTGTCTTGAAAGAAGTGGATCCAGAGGTTCTTGTCAGCGGTGTATGGCTGAATCTTCCTAACATACGAACGGAGGTGCAGCTTTGGGCAAGAAACCCCGTCGTATTTAGCAAAGGCCGGTGCTTTAAACTTCTGGGGAATCACCACCCCAGATGACAAACCTAGATCACAAAAGTCCAACCCAGGGACCTTCTGAATCTCCATCGCACTTAACCGGTCTTCGAGTTGTTTATATCTATCCTCAGCGGGAGGTTACTAGTCTTCGTCAAAGTCAGTCTCGTGGTCAGATACCACAGGGCTAGGGACCCTCCTTTCTTCTTGGTTTTCTCCCCCTCCAGATGAGTGGGATAGATTGACTTCATCTCGCAGCCTGTTTCCAAACCTGTGACCCATGTTCAGGAGGACTGTCTTCTTCTTCTTATTTTTCTTATCCTTCAGGATAAGGGTCTTCAGATCTTGCTGACCCTTAGCCAAATTCATGAACATTTCCTTAAATTGAGCGTTTTGAGCTTGTAGCGCCTTGATAGCTTGATCAGTTGATGTTTCAGCAGACATGATGCTGAAATAAACAGCGAAGAAGATGAGAAAACCTGTAAGGGTACCTGTTATGAGGTGCATGGAATGGAATGCGTATGATATGATTTCAAAGAATTTAGAGATTCAAATTCGTAAACCAAAATGAAACACACTTTTATTAGATAAACTTTGAATTCAAATGTTCAACAGATGCCTTTAAGGCGTTACAAAAAGGAAATACTGAAAAATAAATCAAAACTAGAGAGAATCAAAAGACATCAGCGCTCCCATGGTCGTTTGCCTTTGGTGCTGACATGGTCGTTGAGGATCTGCTCATTCTCCAGTTGCCTTGTCAACTTCAGGATCTTTCGCTTTTGCTCGTGATACTTTTCTCTATAAGTATCCCGCTCTTCCCTTAGCTGCATCTAGGATCTCTTCAATGCCTCAATGTCAGTAGGCATGTATGGGTGGAGGATGGTAGGAGGTACCCCTTCTTCATCAGCAAGTTCAACTATCACAGGCAAGACAACTTCGTATGGCATTCCCAGCTTTTGGGCACGGATTCGAACCCATCAGAGATATGGCTCCATTGGAAGAGAAGTATTCGCACCTAGCTCGTGCGGATCAGACCTGTGTACTCTATCCCAAGCTCGTATGAACCTGCGGCGTTGATCATCACTATCCCCTTGGAAATCAAAGACAATGCTTGGCATCAGTAACTCATGAGGTCCTTCCCTCCTAGCTCACCCAAATTGACGTAAGGCCAAACATGGATTATAAGTGATCCCTCCATGGGTTCCTAACAATGGAACATTGGGATATTCCCCACAACGATCAATAATAGCCACATCTTCCATGCCCTTAATAGTCCAAATGATGTCATTATGAGAGAGAGACATAATCCTATAGGCCCAACCCATTCCTTCCTTGTTCTTCAAAACTGATTTGGGGAGGTGAGAAATAAACCACCTCTCCAGCAATGATGCACAACACATAAGGGTTCCCCATTTCCGAGCAGTACGGGCATATAGAGAGTGCAAAATGTCACCCAAGAGAGTGGGCACAGGATTACCGGATATGAAAATCTTCACTGCATTCACGCCGACGAAAGAATCTGAGTTAGGAAAGAACACCAAACCATATATGAGAAGAGCCAGAATGTCTTCAAATGCCTGGAAGTCTAGACTGTCCCATAACTGATTAGCCTTACCAATCAAGAACTTAGTCAAGAAGCCCTTTGTCCCACTTCTAGTCTCCCAATTAGACATTACCTCAGCCTTTGTCAGATGGAGGGCTGAAGCAATCTCTTCTGGCCTAAGGACTTTCTCCCAACCTGTAAACGGGGTCTGCTCTAGAATGGAGATACCAAGTAGATCAGAGAACTCTTCCAAGGTAGGGACCAACTGGTAGTCCGGAAAAGTAAAGCAGTGGTACAGTGGATCAAAGAACTGGACTAAGACACTCATCATATGTTCATCTGTCTTGGAGGTGACCAAACCCAGGAGGTGACTATGTCTTCTGATAAAGGAAGAAGTATCTGGAATCTTTGCAACCAATTCCTTAAGCTGAGTGGGAATCTGGACAAAGTTGATCCGAATAGTGTTTCAACGCATAGGTGCCATGACCTACAAAACAGAACAAATGAATCCCCTCTGTCTTTGAAATAGGTTAGTCCAATGCAATATGCATGCAATGTCATGATGCATGATGTCATGATAGAAGCACACCACAAGTATTCATAGATAGCAAACATGGTAAGGGCAAACAAGTCACACAGATAGCCCTTAGATTTCAGGCTGGCAAGGAGTTTAGGTATTACCCTTTTTAGTTTAGTTGGTTCAAACCTGTCCTAAAATAGTAACCGGGTTCTAGAGGATCTCAATATCACTGACCACCCTCGATCGGTCATAATTCCAGTTTAGCAACCTTTTCTTGCAGCCGAAATCATCGCGAGAGTTTGGTCTCAATGAGTGTAGCATACTGCTACTGTTCTATGGCCAAGTTGGTCAATTACAGGTTCTAAGGTCAGTTGGTGCTTAATGACCCCTTAGAAAACCCATATTCTCCTCGTTGCGCCACAAGGGATATCGGTACATACTAAAGTGCCACACCAACGTAGCTACGGCTTCAACCGTATAGGTCTACGTCGTACAGTTCCCTCACAGTTTATTGCTACTTACCTAAAGGGTATCCCCCAGATCCGGGTTAGGATCTATAGTAACTCCGATTCAACCCACAAAGATAAAGCATACAAGTCAAGCAATTGAAAACATTATGAACTATTCCTAAGGTACACCCCACTTACTTTCCCCAGCAGAGTCGCCAGTTTTGTGATACGGTGGGAAGAACTGATAGTTTTTTGGAATGCTGGTTTGCGTTTTGCGTTTGTGTTTGCAAAATGTCGCGGTAAGCAAGAGTCGCCACCGACTTTTATTTTATCCAACAAGGAAAGGGAAAAAACCACAGAAAAATTCCTTTTTCGAGATTATCTCTGAGTACGGGGGGTAGATTATAGAAAGGGAAGGTGTTAGCATCCTTTCTATCCGTGGTTATCCACGGGCTCTTAGGTACTTGCTCAATTGTTTTCAAAAGTTGTTTTCTTTGTGCTTGTGGGTTTTGAAAAGTTTTTGTTTCAATTTCGATTTAACTCTTGCTTAAGAGTGTAATGAAGTGTTTTTGAAAACTTTGTTCGAAAAGTGTAAGTGTGAAAAAAAGTTTTGTTTTGGATGAGCAAGTATCTAAGAACTAATCTACCTACTCAAAAAAGGAACCGTTCTATATTTGTTTCCTTTAGACAATGCTATCCCACCATTAGTGAGTGGGTAACACCGTCGTTGGAGTTTGAGGGTCAATTCGAATGAGGGACATACGGTCACTAAAGCAATGTTAGGACGCCTTAGCGGTAACCCTAATGTCTTAGATCATTTGTTTGAGGCAACAATATCCGAGGCAACCATTTCGAGGCGACTATGATCTTTTAGACAAGAGGGCGACCTCTAAAGTGACCTATACTCAATGACCGTGTACAAAGGTAACCAAGTGGGGTGTACCCTAAGAGTGCGTATGTACGAGTGTCTCGTTTTCAGTTATTTTTATCTTTGTACATGTTAAGGGTGATCTAATTTGATTTTAAGATTAACATTTAGTCTTGTCATGCAAACCCTATTATCAAACATCTAACATTTATAATTTACGGAAATAAAATGCGGAATTTAAATTACAAGGCGTCAGGTATTTACATCGCCAAAGACAAATCCTTTGAAAAATAAAATAAAGCGATAAAAATAATTAAAGGTCCTATTTAACTATTACAATCCATAAGCATATACATTATTGGATAAAAAAAGTAAATCGCGACGCAAAATTAAATCGGGCGCATGATTAAGGTTTTGACCCTTTTGGAAAGAAAATGCTTTTTTGGTTTTTTTTTGTTGTTTTTAAATTAAGAAAGAAATTAAACCTAAGTTAAAGAACTAAATTAAATTAAATTAATTAAATGAAAAATAAATTATTTTTTGGATTTTTTGATTATTTAGGAAAGAAATAATAATAATTAAATTAATGGTTAAAACTAATTAAGTCTAATTAATTTCATTTATTTTACAAAAGGAATTAAAGTTTTCTAATTAAACCCTAATTAATTAATAAATTTATTAAGAAAAATAAAAGTTTAAAATTTGATTTGAAAATTAAAAAAAAACATTTTTTGTGATTTTATTTAATAAAAGACAGAATTTTGATTGGTTAGAAAAATTAAATAAAAATAATAAATCAAATAAAAAAACAAACAAAATAAATAAAGAGAGGAGTTTGGGCCTGATTAGGTGGTGTTGATAGCAATTCCATAAGCCCACTTATGCTGGCCTTTTTTACTTTCTGGGATCCAGTATGCACGCATGGACTTGGCTCATGGTAGACCTTTAGCTTTGGACCACCAGATCTGGCTCTTGGCCATCTAGCATTTGGATGCATGAGGGAGTATGATGGACTGCATATAGGCGCATGTATAGGAATATCTGAAAAGAAAAATTATTGAGAAAGTGGAGGACCTGGGATTCGAACCCAGGTCCTGAAGGAGATTGCACTAACACGCTTGCCACCATGCTACGTTGATCTGTTTGTTAATATAATACGCAATAATAATGATATAGCAAAGCAAAGTCAATTGGTCAGAAAAAATAAAAACGCGCGCCATTTTTGAATGGCCCAATGAACGAGTGACAACTCTTCATCCCTGTCCTCCCACTACTATAATATTACCTACGGATTTGTATCCGCAGCTAAAAGCGCAGCTTATTCCTAAAATCGTCTTCAGGCAATAAAAATGACTTTCAAGGGCATGGTTGTGTTCGTCTCCTTCTCCTGAGTGCAACCATGCCCATCACATGGACCAATTTTACCTGAAATAAGAACCCCTAAAAACAGAACCAAAACCCTAACTATGGCGTTTCATGGTTACAGTGCGTATAAATCAAATTGATTATTGCCAATGTCTTGCAAATAATATGAGGGTCATGAATATGCAGTTATTTCATTCAAATGATGCCAGAATAGACCAAATCGAATTCAAGAACAGAGTTGTATTACGTGAGACTTACAGTGCGTTTGGACGTCTGAAAATGCTTGCTTTGGATCCAGGTAGCTTGTGTGAATGGTCAGGAAGCGATTGAGACCACTCTCGTGTCCTGAAACGACTTCTAACTTGGACTTTGATCTCTCACTTTTTTGTGAATTTTTCAATTCTTGTTCTGCCTCTCTCCACAATTTCCAACCCTTGTTTTCGTGTCTTTGCCTTCCTTATGTAATGCTCAGTGCATTAGGTCAACAAAATTGATCCAAATCTTGCCTTATCAATGCTTGCATATTTGATTTTATCTCCCTTTACAAACTTTCCAATTTTTCCTAATTCCAATCTTTTTGCACATGATTTGGTTTGATTCGAATTTGATGATGATAATGATTGTAATCAAAGCCTGAAATAGTCAAAAGATCTTGTGTTATCAAAGTGTTGGATTTTATATGATTTTATTTGATTTAAAATAAATAGATTCATTTAAAAATCAAATTAAATAATAAAAATGAAATATGGGCTCATGGCTGGATCTAGGACACGTGGGAAACTATTCAAGCTCAAATCAAGTGGAAAAGAATGGGCCCATTTGACAAAATTTGAAGTTTTTGGGGATAGTTAACTTTTGTCAATTTTGCAAAAAAGTCCAACTTCAACAATGCATAACTTCTTCAATTGTGAACTTTTGGAGGTGTTCTTGGACTTTTTAGAAAGCTTGAGATGTCCTATAACCAACCCTTTTGGTCTTATCTTATTTTTATATTCCATTCTAAAGTTATAAGCTTTGTAAAAAAAGGTGGTTTTGTTGACTTTCAAAAATGACCTATAATGTCCAAATTCATAACTTCTTGTGAGTGCATATTTTGAACTTGGGGTATGAAGATGGACTGTAGTAGATTTCATCCTATTCAAAATGAGCTATGGATGGGTCATTTATAATGAAGTATGAGAAAGTTATGCTTGGTCAAAGTTGAGTTGACTTTTCCTACAAAACCCTAATTTAGCAACTTTTGAATCTTGATGAATTTTGAGAAATCCTTGATGAATCATGATCAAACCTTGAACAAATGATGAAATATCCTTCAAAATGATAATGTTGACAAAAAATCTTGAAGTTTGACTGTATTTGGGTCACAGTTGACTTTTGCCCTAGCACAATCGATTTTTGGACCCTTGAGCAATTGACTGAGCAAATTTTCTCTGCAAGGCTTGAAATTTGACATGGATGACCTTGAGAACATATTAGGACATTGGAGAGCACTTTAGGTCATTTGGACTCAAGGATCTTGATGCAACACAATACCCTAATTTGGGGTTGACTGCCTTAGGAGATAGTTTGTCTGACCAACTCTTGAGCAACCTTGGCCAACTTGGAGATTTTCCTTGCAATGTTTTGAGAGATATGGGAGGGAAAATTTTGGGGTAAAACAGTCACCGTCATCTTCTGTACAATCTTCTTGATGTTCTTGTTAGCTGCTTCAACAGTGCCATTCATCTTTGGCCGGTAAGGAGAAGAATTATGATGTTGTATCTTGAACTGTTTACAGAGCTCGGCGATCATTGTGTTGTTGAGATTCGTACCATTGTCAGTAATAATTCTCTCTGGCACACCATATCGACAGATCAGATTATGTCGGATAAACCACGCCACGACGTTCTTGGTTACTGTAGCAAAGGAAGCTTCCTCAACCCACTTCGTGAAGTAATCAATGGCTACTAGGATGAATTGATGTCCATTAGAAGCGGTGGGCCTGATTTCTCCGATCATATCGATGCCCCACATTGCAAGGGGCCACAGAGCTGTCAAGACGTTTAAGGGGACCAGAGGCACATGCACCTTATCAGCGTAGATTTGGCACTTATGACAAGTTCGAGAGTGCTGACGACAATCGGCTTCCATAGTGGACCAGTAATATCCTACCCGTAGGATCTTCTTAGACATGGTGTGTCCACTGGAATAGGTTCCGAAGGTTTCTTCATATAGATCTATCATGATCCTCTCTGCTTCGCTCTTGTCTACACACCGTAGTAGTATGGAGTCATGGTTGTGTTTATAGAAGATTCCATTACTGAGGAAGAACTTTGCAGCGAACCTTCTCAGAAACTTCTTATCATTGAAAGATTCCCCTTTGGGATACTCTTGAGCCTCAAGATACCTTTTGACTTCGTGAAACCAGGGTTTGTCTTCCACTTCTTTGATATCGATTTCACAGCAGTGTGCTGGTTCATCCAACCTTTCAATGGTGATTTGGGGAGCTTCATTGTCCCACTTAACTTTGAACATAGAAGACATGGTAGCTAGCGCGTCCGCTAACTTGTTCTCCTCTCGTGGGAAGTGTTCAAAAGTTACCTCCTCAAAGTGTGGGAGCAATGTTAATACGTACTCTTTGTACGGGATGAGATTCGGCTGCTTCGTATCCCATTTGCCTTTGATCTAACTTATTACCAAGGCTGAATCCCCGAAAACGTCCAAGAACTTGATCCTGAGGTCAATAGCGGCCTTGAGTCCCATAATACAAGCTTCATACTCCGCCATGTTGTTAGTGCAGTTGAAACATAGTCGGGCAGTGAAAGGAGTATGATAGCCCTCAGGAGATATAATTACAGCACCAATGCCATTATCCAGTGCGTTCGAAGCTCCGTCAAAAAACATAGTCCATCGGGATCCTTCCTCGGGTCCTTCATCCAGTCCATGTTCTTAGTAGTCAGTTGCCAGCATAATATTCTCATCCAGGAACTCAAAATTCATGGACTGGTAGTCATCCATAGCCTGATGAGCCAAATGATCGGCCAAAACACTCCCCTTGATTGCTTTTTGGGTTATATATTATATATCGTACTCAGTTAAGACCATCTTCCATCTTGCTATTCTTCCGGAGAGAGCGGGTTTCTCGAAGATGTATTTGATCGGATCCATCTTAGATATCAACAAAGTAGTGTGGGTCATCATGTACTGTGTTAGTCGGCGAGCAGCCCATGCCAAAGCTAGGAAAGTTTTATCGAACAGTGAGTATCGTGTCTCACAGTCGGTAAACTTTTTGCTAAGGTAGTATATTGCGTGCTCTTTTCGACCAGACTCATCATGCTGCCCCAGCACATACCCCATTGAATTATCTAGCACTGTCAAGTAAAATATCAAAGGTCTTCCTTCAACCAAAGGCATCAGAATTGGTGGTTCTTGAAGTTATTCCCTGATTCTTTCGAAAGCAGTCTGACATTCATCATTCCACTTTACCACTTGATCTTTCTTCAAAAGCTTTAAGATGGGCTCACAAGTAGCAGTCAGATGTGAAATGAACATGGCGATGTAATTCAAGCGTCCCAAAAAACCTCTAACTTCCTTCTCTGTACGGGGAGCTAGCATTTCTTGTATAGCCTTTACCTTTGCAGGATCTACTTGGATGCCTTTGTCGCTGACAATGAAACCCAGAAGTTTACCAGACCTTACCCCGAAGGTGCACTTGTTTGGATTCAACCTCAGCTTGTATATCATCAACCTGTCGAACAACGTTTGTAGATGATCAAGGTGCTCTTCCTCAATCTGAGACCTGGCTATCATGTCATCAACATAAACTTCGATCTCGTGATGAATCATATCATGGAACAAAGCGACCATGGCGCGCTGATAAGTTGCCCCAACATTCTTCAACCCAAAAGGCATTACCTTATAGCAGAAGGTGCCCCACTGTGTGACGAAGGTTGTCTTCTCCATGTCTTCAGGAGCCATTTTGATCTGGTTGTAGCCAGAGAAACCATCCATGAAGGAGAATATTTTATGTTGCACGGTGTTGTCAACCAGAGCATCAATATGAGGAAGAGGGAAGTCATCCTTGGGGCTTGCCCTGTTCAGATCTTTATAATCCACACACATTCGCACCTTACCGTCCTTCTTAGGTACCAGAACGACGTTAGCAACCCACTGTGGATAAGAAGTGACAGCTAAGAATCCTGCGTCGAACTGCTTCATGACATCTGCCTTTATCTTCTCTGACATTTCAGGGTGCATACGACGGACCTTCTGTTTAACTGGAGGACAGTCTTCTTTGGTCGGCAGACGATGAACCACAATATCAGTGTCTAAACCTGGCATGTCTTCATATGACCAGGCAAAGATCTCAACGTAGTCGTGCAATATTTGTATCAATCGCTGTTTAACCTTAACTTCCAAATTTACACCAATCTTGACTTCCTTTCTGTCTATCTCTGTGCCCAGGTTTATCGTCTCAACCGACTCTTCATGAGGCTGTATAGCCCTTTCTTCTTGTTGTAGTAGTCTAGCAAGTTCTCCAGGCACCTCACAATCATCCTCACTTTCATCTTTGGCTTGGTTGATCGGATTTTTGAAGTCATAACTAGCAATAGCAGAGCTGTTATCAATGGGATCCAGAGTGGATATGGATCTGTAGTATGATACGTGAGTGTGTGTAAGAGAATAACTGTTTTGATAAAGTGAAAACAGAAAGGAAAAATAGAGAGCGTAAAATTTGTATGCAAGAAACGTCCAATTCTTTATTAATGATATAGGAAATGACAAATAATATCCCTCACAAGAAAAGCCAATGTGCCTGGGGTAAAGCACAAGTCCATAGAGTTTCAAATTGTTTATTACAAATCTTAAAAACAAGTAAGATAATTACTGCGGAATAAAAGAAACTGGTATAAAGTCCCTAGCCGCCCAGTTACTCGGTCCACCGTTGGTAGTTGGGTAGATCCAGCTGTAAATGTCTGAGTCTTCCTCATTGTCTTCAATGGCATTAATTCCCTGATTGATGATGTGTAGGGGAGGTCCTCCAGCCCGAGCGTGTCGCACAGCCCTTTGGGCTCCTTTTTCAACCACTGCTCTGGCGTATTTGAGGGAAGCCATCTTCAAAGGAGGTTTGTTGCTGGTAGCAGCTTCAGCCGATGCCAAGATCTGGGGAACCTCTTCAAAATTCTGGAAAGGAGTCTCTATGAATTCCCCATCCATCTCTACGTACTTGAAAGAATTGAGGTGGCTCACCATATACTCCTCCTCACCTTGCACAGTGACAATCTTTCCTCTTACTGGATATTTTAGCATCTGGTGCAGTGTAGAAGTGATTGCCCTAGCTTCATGGATCCAAGGACGACTTAACAAACAAGAATATGACGGTCGTATGTCCATTACATAGAAGGTGGACTCAAAGGTTTGAGAGCCTATTTTGATAGGGATGTCCACCTCCCCATGCACCATTCTCTTCGATCCATCAAAAGCCCTTACCACGATGTTACTAGGCTTTAAGGTCAAGCCCTCACAGTCCAACCGATCCAATGCCTTCTTAGGCAGGACATTCAGCGAAGATCCAGTATCTACCGACACATGAGCCATAGTGGTGCCCATGCACTCAATCGAGACATGCAGAGCATCATTATGCTTCCTCCCTTTCGGTGTCAGGTCTGTGTCTGAAAAACCCAGCCCATTGTCAGCAGTCAGGCTAGCCACACAATCTTTAAATTGATCAGCTGAGGTCTCCTGTGGCACATGCGCAGTCTTGAGGAATGCAATCAAAGCCTTTGCATGGGCTTCGGAACACAACAACAGAGACAACATGGATATCTTTGAGGGGGTCTTCCCCAACTGCTCGACCATGTTGTAGTCACTCTTTTTGATTATTTTCATTATTTCCTCTATCTCTTGCTTCGAGGTTTCCATGACAATTTTTGAAGGCGCCTCCTTTCGGGCATGCTCACCTATAACTTCTTTGTCGCGGATACCAGATGATTCACCGGCCGGGGTAATAATTGGAGTAAGAACAGGAGAAGTAGTTGATGTACTAGCAGGAACAACAGATGGAATGACAATAGGCCTGTTGACATTCTTAGGGGAAATCTCGGGAGAGAACACCCTTCCACTTTGGGTAACCTTGTTGGTCCCGACAATGTTACCAATATCAGGATCAACCTCTTCATTTTTCAGATCTTGTTTGATGCCATGATAGTACACATCGGCACCATAATGCCAGGGGACAACTTTGTCCGAGGCATACGGGACAGGACCTGGAACAGTGATTATTAGCGGAGCGATTCTTAGAGCAGATGTAATCCTAACAGGTCTTCTCGAGGAGACCTTAGAAGGATTGCGGAAATGGTTATAATGGAAATGTCTTCAGATGGAACAACAGGAACCAAAGTTTTTTCGAACAAAATTTCTTTGTTGTCCATCAGGCGTTGAACACCTGACTTCAGCAAATGGCAACCAGAAGACAGAAATGAACACATGTGGCACCCTTCACCATAACCCGGAAACAAACCGGCCAACAGCAAATTCTTCTTCGCAGTCATGAGAGGAGTAGAAACTTCATCCACCAAGGTCACAAATAAGTCGGTATCAACAACATTAACTCCACGATCAGGCTTAGGCATGGGAGCAGTTATGACATTGGACTTTTCCGGAGCATCGAACTCAATTTCCCTGGCTTCGATCAGATCTTGTACCTTATTTCTTAGAGCCCAGCAATCATTGGTATTGTGGCCAGGGCTCTCAGAATGATAGGCACACCGAGCGTTTGGATTATATCGGGGAGATGTGGTATTCAGATTCTTGAGAGCCTCTTTCAAGGTCGCCAAGTTGGATCTCAGCAGATGAGGTAGAACTTCAGCCAACGTCATATTTATTCGGGTAAACTGTCATTGTGGCCTTTCCACCCTTGGTTGATTGTTGCATTGTAGAGCGGCCGCAAGCCTAGGTATCATTACGGCACTAACTATCTGACGATGTTCAACTCTATTTTGGCCCCTAGGGCTGTAGATGGCACTGGCTTCTTTTTTACTAGCAAAAGGCTTCTTTATCAAACTCGAAGAAGCATCTTTTTGTATCTTGTTGCTCCGAATCCCAACTTCTACTCTCTCTCCAGTCAAGATTAGCTCGGTGAAACCAGCTGACGAGCTTCTGATCAAATGATTAAAGAATGGACCAGATAGCGTCCCCAGAAACATATCAACCAACTCCCTATCAGACAACGGGGGTTGGACTCTTCCAGAAAAGTCTCTCCACTTCTGTGCATAATCCTTAAAACCTTCACTCGCCCCTATAAACATACTCTGGAGTTGAGTACGAGTAAGAGCAAGGTCGGCGTTGTATTGGTACTGCTTATAGAAAGCAACAGCCAGATCTTCCCAATTTCAGACATTGGCTCTCTCCAGTTGGTAGAACCATTCAAGTTGAGCCCCTGACAGACTATCTTGAAAGAAATGAACCCACAAATTTCTATCATCAGTGTGGGGCTGGATCTTTCTATCATAAGATCAGAGATGGAGTTTTGGGCAGGACACCCCATCATACTTTGCAAAATTGGAGCTTTGAACTTCTGCGGGATGACCACTCCCGACACCAATCCCAATTTCTACGAAATCCAGCTCAGGTATCCTTTGGACTTCCATAGCCCTCAAGCGATCTTCCAGCTGCTTGTATCTATCCTCAGTGGGAGGATATTGCTCATCATTGTAGTCAGTATCATTGTCAGAAACTTCAGGACTGGGATCCTTCTCCCTTGTCTCTTCTTCTTGATTCTCCCCTTCTTTGGATGAGGAGGTCAGATCGACTTGTTGCTTCAATGGCCCTCTAAACCTTCTGCCCATATTTAGAATACCGACAACCTTCTTCTTTTTCTTTTTCTCTTTCAGGGTGAGGGCTTTCAGATCCTCCTGCCCTTTTTCCAGATTTATGAACATTTGCTGGAATTGGGCGTTTTGCGCCTGAAGATCCTTAATGCTTTGTTCGGAAGAAATTTCTGCTGAAATAAACAGTGAGGAAGATGAGAAACCTGTAATGGTACCTGTACATGCAATGTTATGAATGGGATGCGTATGCAATGATTTCAAAGACTTTGAGAAATTTAAATTTGCGAACCAAAATGAAACAAAGATTTTATTAGTAGAATTCAAAGTTCAAATGCCTTTTAGGCATTACAATTTAAAACAAATCTAAAAACTAGAAAAAAAATCAAAATTCCTATGGATGCTTCCTCTTAGTGCCGAGATAGACATTAAGTCTTCTTTCCTCATGGAGCTGCTTTGTGAGCTCTAAAACCTTCCCCTCCTGGGCATAGAACTGATCCCTGTAATTATCCTGCTCTTTCTTCAATTGAATCCAAGACCTCTGTAATTCTCCAAGATCAGTGGGTATATCAGGAGAGAGAACCGTGTAAGGAATACCCCCCTTCAGTAGTGGGTTCCATTATTACTGGTAAAACGGCCATATAGGGCATCATAAGTTTCTGGGCGCGAGCTCTTACCCATTGGAGGTAAGGTTCCATAGGAATGGAAGCCTTTGGCCCCAAAGCCTGGGCGCCAAATCTGTTTACCATGCCTCAAGCTTGTATGAACCTCCGACGATACTCTTGAACATCATCCTCATAGTTGAATACAACGCCTTCAATAAGCAACTCATGGGGACCATCCCTTCGAGCGTAACCAAATTGTCGCAGAGCTAAACAAGGATTGTAGGTTATACCCCCTTTGATGCCAAGTAATGGGACATTAGGGTATTCCCCGCAGCGGTCAATAATAGCAGTGTTTTCTATAGCTTAGGAACACCAGAGAATATCCATGTGAGCGAGTGAAATTATCCTTTACGACCAACCCACACCTTCTTCATTATTCAGTATAGACTTAGGGAGGTGAGAAATAAACCACCTCGACAGCAACGGTATGCAACACATAAGAACCCCTCTTCTCTTCATGGTACGAGTATGGAGAGTGTGCAAAATGTCTCCGAGCAAGATAGGCACGGGGTTGCAAGAGAGGAAGATCTTGATAGAATTCACATCTATGAATGAGTCTGGATTAGGGAATAGTACTAAACCATAGATTAGAAGGGCCAAGACCTCCTCAAAATCTTGAAAATCCATATCATCCCAAAACAGCTGGGCCTTGTCTATCAGGAACTTGGCCAGAAAACCCTTGACTCCGCTTCTTGTTTCCCAATTGGATACCACGTCGTCCCATTTCAAATGCAAAGCTGAGGCAATGACTTCTGGCCTAGGAACCTCTTTCAGACCTGTGAAAGGCATCTGTTCAAGAATGGGTATATCCAACAGTTGAGAGAATTCTTCTATGGTAGGCACCAACTGATAATCTGGAAAGGTGAAGCAGTGGTGCTTGGGATCAAAGAACTGAAAGAGTACACTCATCATCTTTTCATCAAAGTTTGAAGTAACCAGGTTGAGAAGTCGACCATGTCTCTTGGTGAATGCAGAAGTTTCAGAAACCCTTGATGCTAGCTCTTTGAGTTGGAAATGTATCTTCACAAAGCTGATTCGGATAGTGTTTCTACGAACGGAGGCCATGATCTGCAAAACTGAACAAAGATAAATTCCATCGGTCCTTGAAATGGTTAGTGGAATAAGAATGGATGCTATGTTATGATGCATTATGTCATGATAAATCACAGGTAGAGCAAACACAGACAAATCACACCAAATCCTTAGGTTTAAGGCCTGCTTGAGTTTTAAGGTCATACCCTCTTGAAGTTTAGTTGGTTTCAACGTATCTTATAATAGCAACCGGGTTCTAAAGATTCTCAATATCACTGATCATCCTTTATCAGACGTTGTTTCAACTTAAGCAATCTTTTCTTGCGGCCGAAATATCCCGAAAGTTTGATCTCAATGAGTGTAGCATCGAGTATCAACCAATCCTCAGCTCTATACCGAGGTCAGCTATCTCACTACTTTCTAATGGCCAAGTTTGTTCAACTAAGGTTCTAGGGTCCGTTACCGCTTCAGGACACCACGCGGAGGCCCCGTATTCCCATCGTTTCCCCATGAAGGATACCGGTACTGACCAAAGTGCCACACCAACACAACCATCGCTTAAACCATATCAGTCTATGCCGTATAGTATCCACGATCTATTGTTGTTTACCTAAAAAGTGCCCCTAGATCCGGGTGTAGGATATATAGTAACCCAAGCAAAACCCTTTAAGAATAAAGCAAACAAACAAGAAAGCAATTTTAAAATGACCTAGATCCTAAGGTAAACCCCACTTTATTTTATTTCCCCAGCAGAGTCGCCAGTTCTGTGATACGGTGGCAGAACCGACTGTTTTTACTGGTTTGCATTTTGTATTCGCAAATGTCGTGGTAAGCAAGAGTCGCCACCGACTTTTATTTAATCCAACTAAGGAAAAGGAAAAATAACATAAAAAACCTTTTTCGAGAATATTTCTGAGTACGGGGGGTAGATTATAGAAAGGGAAGGTGTTAGCACCCTTTTTATCCATGGTTTTCCATGGGCTCTTAGGTACTTTGCTCATTTTGAAATTGCTTGTGTGTGCTTGTTTTGAAAAGTTTTATTTACTTCGTGATAACCCTTGTATCGGTCGTGAAGAGTGTGATAAAGTTGTTTTGAAAACTGTTTTGAAAAAGTGTTCGGTGTGAAAAAAAAGTTTGTTCGTTTGAGCAAGTACCTAGGAACTAATCTACCTACTCGAAAAAGACTGTTCATTTTCCTTTAGACAATTCTATCCCATTATTGAGAAATAGGTAGCATCATCGTTGGAGTTTTAAAGGGACGTTTGAAGGGACAAAATGGTCACTGAAGGCAACAAGTAAGAATACCTTAGCATTTCGAAGGGACTATCTTCATAAGATCAATTCGTAGGAAACTCGAGGGACAAGTAGGGACTATGATCTTTACAACGACTTTGAATCGTGGGTCATTGCTAAGATATCCCTACGTTCGAGGGACACAACCATTATTTCTGAGGCAACCAAGTGAGGCAAACCCTAGGAGTGCAAGTGTGCAAAAGTGTTTAATTTCAGTTATTTATCTTGCGATTTAGTGACCTAGGATTGATTCATTAGTCATACACGCTTAAGTTGCTAACAGTTATATACAAGCATGCAGTATATAAAATGCGAGAAGGTAAATGTCTTACGCTATTACAGGGCTTTTGCAGATACATGATTATCTTGGACTGAAAATAAAAATGCGGAATATAAACCCTAATTACTATTACAACCTCGAAACAGTTACAATAATAATAAAAAGATTTAAAATGCGTGCGGCAAATTTAAATGCGAGAATAATTAAGAGACCTTAAAATCCAATTGAAAAATTATTTTTGTTATTTTTTTTGAGAAAAAGATTGAATTATGCACAAATTAAAACCCTAATTTCTAATTAATTTAAATTATAAAAAGGAATTAAATTTGCCCTAATTTTAGTTAAACTAATTAATTCAAGAAAATAAAATATTTTATGAAAAAAATATTTTTATGTTTTTTGTGATTTTTTTTATTTAATAAAAAAATGATTTTGTTATTTTGTAAAGAAAAAAAAGAATAAGAAATAAATAAAATAAAAAGATTAGAGATGGGTCTGTTGCTGGAAGAGGGGAGTGCATTGCTAAATTTTTCAGGCCCAAGAAGGCTGAGCCCACTCAAAGCACTGGATTCGGTGCATCCTCTTTTTGATGGTGTACCATGGTCTTTCCTAGATGAAGCGCTGAATTTGGATCAATGATGAATCCAATGGTTGGATTAAGGGATGCATGGTAGACTCCTGGCAAGGTAATGTACAGAACCTGCAATTAAATGTTTAGAAAATGGAAAAACGCTGGGACCTGGGATCGAACATAGGTCCTCCCACTCATACCATGCACGCTTCACCACTGGGCTACCATGTTTTATTTGTTAGTATAATAACAATAATATGTAATATATGAAAGCAACATGGATTACTGAGTTAAAAAAACACATGTTTTATTTGAATGGCCCAATGATGGTTGAACACATCATCTTCTTCTTCCTCCTCCGTCGTGTTAGGCATGTAACTTTTACCTACGGCCAAGCTTTCATGGCTATAACCCTGTGACTTTCAAAAATTGCGTACAAGCAATATAAATAAGATTCAAGACCATGGATCGATTGGGTTTGACCCTCTGATCACAATGGTATCCTTCATTAGGGCCAATTGTTCCTGCATTTGAAAGCCCCAAAACAACAAGGCAAACCCTAGCTATGGCAAATGTTCATACAAGCGTTAAAACTTCAATTAAATGGTCTAGACATGATACAAACATGACAACAAACACAAATATACCATTGAAACATGTTCATGATGCAAGAATCATAGTAATGAAATCTGAAAAAGAATTCAAACCGTGTGACGTCTAGAGGGCGATTATGGGCGTGTGGAGGCGTGCAATCGGTCGTGCTAGCTTCAGAGAGATTCCAGGAAACGATTGGTGGCTTTGAAAGTCTATGAATCGGCCTCTAAACTGGAAATCGGTCTACCACTTTTTTGACAATTTTCAATTCTTGCTTGCAGCTTTTTCAACCTCTAATCCTCTTTTTGTGCATTGGATCTCTTCTCTATATGTAGCGGAACGCATTAGGTCAATAAAAATGCCTTGTATCTTTATCAATTATGGAGATTTGATTTGTTTTTCCTCTTGTATGATATCTTTCCATATCAAGCCAAATCATACCATTTTCATCCCAATCTTCCTTGGAACGATTTTATTTGGTTTGGCAACATATTTGCATTATAATTCCATTCAAAATCAGATCAAAAACAAATCTTCCATATTTTATATCATTTATTTGATTTAATTTGACTTTTAAATGATAAAAATTCAAAATAAATTAAATAAGTAAAGTCAATAATATGTGATAGAGTGTTTGGGTCATGGATCATGTTGGAATCATGATGCAAGCTTAAAATGTTGGGCCCATTTGGCAAAAAATGCATTTTTGAGCACATTTGACATTTGGCAATTTTGCAAAAATGGTCAACTTTGACAAGGCATATCTCTTCCAATTTTAACCCTAGAGAGGTGTTCTTTGACTTTTTATAAAGCTTAGGGTGTCCCCTAAACAATCCTTTTGTTCTCATCTCAATTAGGTCTTCCATGTTCATGTGAGAAGCTTTGACCTAAAATGTATTTTTGTTGACTTTTCAAAAGGACCTATAATGTAGAAATTCATATCTTTTGATGAGTACATATTTTGAGCTTGAGGGATGAAGATGAGTCGTAGAGAATTGCATCCTCTTCAAAATGAGCCTTGGATGGAAAATTTATGATGAAGTATGAAGAAGTTATGCCTGGTCAAAGTTTGGTTGACTTTTCTTGAGAAACCCTAATTTAGCAACTTTTGAGTTTTGAGGAATTAGGAGCATTCCTTGAGGAATCATGATAAACCCCTGATCAAATGATGAATGTCACTTCAAAATGTTGATGTTGACCAAAAATCTTGAAGTTTTACTGTATGTGGGTCACAGTTGACTTTTGACCTAATACAGTCGATTATCAAGCATCTGAGCAGTTGACTGAGAAAACTTCTTGTGCAAGGCTTGAAATTTGACATGGAGGGTCTTGAGAACATATTGGGACCATGGAAGGCATTTGGGACCTTTGTAGTTCATACATCTTGATAAAAATGGAAACCCTAGTTTGAGGTACATTGTCTTAGGAGAGGGTTTGTATGATCAACTCTTGGGCATCCTTGAGCAAGTTGAGGACCTCAATGGACATGTGTTGAGTAAAATGAGAGGGAAAATTTTGGGGTGCAACATGATAGTTTTGAATGATAGCAGAAACATCAGGAAGCATTCGATAAGATCAAAGAGTATCGTGTTCGCCCTTTAATCTTGTCACCTCCTTGTAGAAGTAAGAGCATGAGATTGTACATTTATGCATCTGATGTAACCGTAGAGAGAATGCTTACTTAAGATGATGAGAATGGAATTGAATGAGCCATTTATCATCTAAGTCGGGTTCTCAATGATTCAGAAACTAGATACAACATGGTTGAAAAGTTGTGTTTGTGTCTGTACTTTTCTTGTACCAAATTAAAACAATATATGAAGCTAGTTTATGTGTATGTTTCGTCTCATTTTTATATAATAAAACATATTCTATCTAAGTCAATCCTGCACAGTCGAATTGGAAAATAGGCACTTGCCTTTACTGAGTATTCTCCAACTTTTGTGCCTCTAAAGGCTATGAAGGGGGAAATAACTGCAGATTTTATAGTCGGCAAGTCGAAAACCCCCCAAAAATTGTATAACTTGAACCTTAGAAATTATATTTCAATGGTTCTAGTCATAGAGAAAGAATTGGAATTGGAATTTTTATAATTTCTCCTAATAAAATTCCAACAAAATTCAAGTATATGATAAATGGTCCTTGCTCAACCAATGAGGCTGAGTATGAGGCTTTGATAGCTGGACTTGAAATCTTGTTGGAATTAGGTGAAACTAGATTCCAAATAAGTGGGGACTCCTGTAAAAGCCTTCTAAACCCACATATAATTCACATACATTTTTACAAAAATAATTCAAATAAAACCACCAACAAGGGTGTCACATCTTCATATAAACATCATATAAAACATCTTTCTCCATAATACGGGTTTTCAAAATCAATTATAACAAATACTTCCTGAATAACAAAAATGACAATTCAACTACTCGCAGCGGAATTCATAGTTTCAAAACAATTTTATTAAAATACTTCATAGAAGCTCCATCACACTTCATCATTCATGAATCATAATTCAAATACCACCAACTGATCCATCAAATCATCAATCATCAGGAGTGGATACTTATTTTTAATAGTCACTTTATTCAACTGTCTGTAGTCCACACGCAATCTCATACTTCCATCTTTCTTATTAACTAACAACACATGTGCACCCCATGGAGAAACACTCGGATGAACAAACTTCTTCTCAAACATCTCTTCCAATTGTTTCTTCCCGCACACATCCTTGAAAAGTACTTCCTCAAAAACTCTCTACTGAACACAGCCCAAGTAATGACTTTACCCATCACTGCCAGTATCTGACGGATGGCGATCCACCAGTCATCGACTTCCTCTACCAGCATATGCGTACCAAACCGCAACTTTTGTGCCTCTGAGAAATCCATGACTAGAAAGATCATTTCAATCTCCTTGATCCAAGTTTCTGCTCCATCAGGATCGTACCTACCCTTGAAAGTAGGCGGATGGTTCCTATGAAACATCATCAAAACATGGGATCCATCATTTCCGCCAACATTAGGCTAATGTTGTACAGCCTGAGCAACATCCTGTAAAGCAAAAGTAATCGCATCATCGTTTCGACCTGCTCTGATACCACTAATGTAACACCCTTCTAAACCCACATATAATTCGCATACATTTTACGAAAATAATTTAAATAAAACCACCAAGAAGGGTGTCACATCTTCATATAAACATCATATAAAACATCTTGCTTTGTAACACGGATTTTCTAAATCAATTATAACAAATACTTCGTGAATAATAACAATGGTGTTTCAACTACTCGCACGGAATTCATAGTTTCAAAACACTTTTATTAAAATAATTCATAGAAGCTCCATCACACTTCATCATTCATGAATCATAATTAAAATACCACAAATACCATGAAAGGTAGTTCAAATCTCAAGATAACTAAAATAACATAATTAATCTAATCAAACGATCTCGACCCCAATGTTACATATCAGATCAAGACCCATTTTATTCAACAAGAAATAAATAACGCACTCCAAACCTATCCTCTAAGCTTTAACAAACTATTCTTGATCACCTGCAAGTTACCCACTGTGATACGGTGGGAGAACTGACTTGAAGTTTTGCGTTTATGTTTGCAAATGTTTCGGTTTAGCAAGAGTCGCCACCGACTTTTTATTTTATCCTAAGGAAAGGTCAAAAAGCACAGGAAAGACCTTTGAGATGTTTTCTTAGGTTCGAGGAGTAGATTATGAAAATGGAAGGTGCAAGCACCCTTTTAATCCATGGTTATCCATGGGCTCTTAGTTACTTGTTTAGATCACTTGCTTTTCTTTTAAATTGTTTGAAATGGTGCTTTTCAATTGTTTGAAATGGTGCTTTGTGTGTGATTTTGAAAGATGTTTTGAAAAGAGGCCATCATTGTGGCAACCTTTGTAATGATTCTTGTTTGAATGTATACAATGGTGTTTTTGTCTTTTGAAAAGTTTTCAATGTTTGAAAGTAGGGTTTTGAAATTGTGTTGTGAAGTTTGTTTGAAGATAGCAAGGATGTTTTGCAAGCTTTTGATCAAGTAACTAAGAGCTATCTACCCTATTTTACTCAAAGATCTTTCTTATGTTTTTAACCCTTTTAACAGTGTTGTTTCACCATTACATTTGGTGAACAACCTTGTGTTAGGATGTTAAACGGGACAGGCGCGGGTCATCGTATAGACCGTGATAGCAATTGTGTCAAGTATCTTTGGCAATTTTCTTAAGGGACTTGATCATTTTGTTTAGGCAACTCAGATAACGTCATCGAGGGACTATGATCTTTTGTTTTGTTTTTGTTTTGCCAAAGTACTTAACATGCATACCATGGCCCATTTTGGAAGGCAACAAGTGGATTGTAACCCTAGGGGTGCAAGTGTGCATTGTGTTTGTTTTTCATGCATTTTTGTCTTTGGTTAGGTCAAACTATTTGTTGGTTTTGATTTTTGCATACAAATCCTAATTCTCTAATCATGGCATAATTGAAAGCGTATAAATGCGAGAATTTAAATTCTAAGCTATTACAACATGATTATGGGGATGGGGGTACAATTTTGAATTGGGGGATATTTGACAAGAAATATAAAATCTAGTTACTATTACATCCAAATTGAATCTCAAATGTAATCAATATTTAAATGTACAATATCTAAATAAACAAGATAAATAAATATTAGAAAGAAATGTATTATGCAAAAGAAGTTTTTATTTATTTATGTATGTAAAGTATTTTTATTGTGAAAAAGGTGTAAAGAATTAAAATAAAAAAGGTTAATTTCATTTAATTAAGGGGTAAACCCTAATTTTCCTTAAGAAATAATATTATATATTATTTATATACAAAAATATATTAATATGTACAAAAATGAAATATGTTGAAGAAAAGGTATTTTTTAGTATAAAAAATAAAAAGGTAATATTTTTATATTTTTATTTTAAACATTCAATCAAAAAAAAGTATATATGTACATATATATATATATATATATATATATATATATATATTAAATATATTAAATATGTATAAAATAAAATAAAATATTTACAAAAAAATAAAATATATTCAAGCAAATATTTTCAGTGTGAATAAAAATAAGAAATGAAAATAAAAGTATTATTTACATTATTTTTAAATCTAAACAAACAATAGAAAAGTATATAAAAATGTTTTAATGTTAGAAATAATTAAAATAAATACCAAATAAATGTAAAAAATTATGAAAATATTTTTTAAGCATTTTTTATATTTGGAAATAAAATATCAAAGTCAAAAAAGAAAATAAAAATGCAAAAATGTCAAAATACAAGAAAATGGGCCAGGGGGTGCATTTAGTAAAATGGGGGTGCAGGCAGCAAGAAGGCCAGGCCCAGCCCAAGCCTTCATCTTCTTCCTCCAGCCATTATCAAACGCGCGCGTGCCTGGTTCAAACTGTAACATCCTGGAAACGTGATCTTTTGCCAAAACTCACAACATCAAACTTGTAGAGAATTTAAATACGAATCTAACCATATAAAGCATTTAATCTAACTCTCAAAGACCAGAGAGAATTTTTCTGGCCCTAAAATCTAACCTAACTTTTTCAGCATGTTCATGGATGAAATTCTCCTAGCACACTTAATATAAATGAAAACTGAGCATATGTATGGTTTCAGGGCAATGAGTACTACATCTTTCATTCACAAACCTAAGGCTAAATGTTCCTAAATAGAGAGATAGAAGTTGATGAAAAACCTGTTTCAGTTGGATTCGAGTTGGACAATGCAGCCTCTTTAGTGAGGCCTGAGGTTCTTTTGAGCTTGCTTGATGTTCCCTGGACCTTTCTCAATGCTTAGTTTGTTTTGAAATGGCCTGAATCTCTCTACAGAACTTAACCCGCAAAGCTTTAAAACAAAAATGGTGAATACTGTAAATGGAGTTACAGTTGGCAATGGAGGTTTGGGACAACTTGAGTGAGTTGAATGGAAGGTATTGGAACAAGTTACAAGCAAAACGCACGAGTGGATGTGAAAATTGAAGTGGTTCTGCAGGGCCTGCCCTGTTTTGCAAGAAAATGTGGTTTTATGTACAAGGGTGTTTGAGGGATGAATGGCTCGTGTTTCTGGCTCCAAGGGATGTGTAAAACTCGTTTGAAATGTTGGCTTGAGTTTAATATATCAGATGTGTAAGTTCTAGACTTTTGGCATAATGACTTGGTTTAGAAGCAAAAAGTGAGAGTTAACAATGCAATGGTTGTACTAGCTTGTAACCTAGCTGCACAAAGTTGTTGAACTTTGCCTAACATTAGGGAGCCTTGTTTGCAGCAAAGGGCTTGGTGTATGGCTCAAGAAATGAAACTTGACATAAAGCATGCTTTTTGTAAATGGAAGTGTTACCTTTATGCCCAAAATGGAATTATTCATTGTGCCAAGCTCTAATGATCAGAATAACACCAATGTCCAATGTATTTGCATTTAATTTTTGAGTGTAAATTGGTTTAGAGACTTGTAATCAAGTACAAAGCTAGTTTGGTCAGATTTTGCAACTTGTATGAACATGTATTGGTCATGTTTACAAAGTGAATTTTTGCCAACTTCAAGCATTCGATTCTCCCTAACCACAAATGTGTTTGAGGAGTTCTTGGACAATTTGGAAAGCTTGCAACAAGTACTATAATCCATATTTGAAATGCAACTTGAGACTCCAAGTGGAACTATGTGAAAAATTTCCAAGAAGATGGGTCAAAATCCTGCCTAAACTAGGGCAAAATTTCTCTAAGTTAAAAGTTTTAGGGACCCTTGTTCCAAAAATCATAACTTGAGATCCAAGCTTCTTTTGAGAAAACTTTGTGAATAAAAGTTGTATACTTTGTTTAGTACTACAACTTTCATGTTGTAAGTTTTGTTTGAATCCATTTACATCTTGGTGAAAATATGGGACAAAGTTAGGAAAAATTAAGAAAATTTCATAACTTAGAAAATTTCTAAGTTATGAAAATTTTCAATTTCAAACCCTAATTTGCAATTTTGGGTTTCTTGATGAACAAGTTTCATATTTTGACACATCTTGATGAAAAATGACCCTTGGCACTTGATTTTGACCAAAAAGTCAAAGTTTGACTTTTCAGTGTATAGTCAAAATTTGATCAGTTGACTAAAAAATTCATCTGTCAATCCAATGCATTTGAGATCTTTTGAACTTGTTGAATATGTTAAGATGATATAATTGAGTCCTTGAGTCCATGGTTGAGCTTAATTTTCCATTGGCTAGGTTAAACAGTCTAAAATTGCCTTTGTACAGTCAAAACCCTAAAAATGACCATTTTGCCCTTTTGGTGATCTGATCAAATTTCTTGTGGAGTTGTGATCCAAACTTGATCAAATGGTTCATATGAGTTCATAATGTTGATGTGGGTCAAAATTCACGAGGTTTGACTGTAAATTGGCCACAGTTGACTTTTTCCCAATACAGTTGGTTTCTAGGTCAATTGTCCAATTGACTGGGCAAAGATTTGATTCAAGGCTTGAAACTTGGTATGGGCAAACTTATGAGTCCAACATGAAGTATGAAAGTCACCTTGAGCATTGTAGGTCAAAACATCCCTGTGCAAACTCAAACCCTAATTTCAAGTCAATAGTGCAAGGGGATGTCTTGAGCAGAGCAAACCCTATCTTGATCTTGAGTTCCAAGAGCCTTGTGATGAGAAATGTTGATAAAATGAGAGGGAAAATTTTGGGGTACAACAGTTGCCCCTGTTCAATCTTCTTGAACCTGAAGAGTTAGATTGGCAAGTTTGCCTTTCAGGACTCGAAGGTAAAAGAGGATTGGACACTAGAGTGCCCGTAAATTTGCACTCGTCAAAATATTGTTGAGGGAATGGGCTTAAAGATGCCATTTGGAGATGGTAGAATCTTGTCGGAGATGGGCTTAAAGATGCCATCCAAGATTGGTTTGTTGAACATCAGAAGAATGAACATCAGAATGGTATTCGTATTCGGAACGTATCTGAGTTGTATCTGGAGATTGGGTTTGTATGAGAAAGGGAATGGCGTCTTTGTTTAGAGCGTATCCGAGCTGTAACTGTATTTGAACTTTGAATGGATATCAGAATGACTGTCGTGTCTGGAGTGTATCTGTATTGTGAATGGGTAACAGAGAAACATCTGTATATGGAGCAACTGTGTGTTAGGGATAAGTTCTGAATGAGTGACAGAATGGCAACCGTGTCTGGAGCGTATCTGAACTGTATCTGAAGTTGAGATCTGTATGAGTAGCAGAATGACTTCCATGTATGGAGTCTATCTGTACTGTAACTGGGCTCTGAATAAGTGACAGAATGACTTCCGTGGCGACTGCACTGGGGAGAATCAAACTTCTGGTGTAAGGGCCAGAAAGGCATCCGTGTTTGGAGTGTATCTGAATTTGAAGTTGATAGTTGAATCTGAATGAGAGATAGAATGGCCGCCGTGTCTGGAGCGTATCTAGTTTGTATCTGATTGCTGAAGTATGAATGAGTAGTAGAATGACCGCCGTGTCTAGGGTGTATCTGTACTGTATTTTGACTTGAAATTCTGAATGAGTAATAGAATGACCGTCGTGTCTGGGGTGTATCCATACTGTATCTGAATAAATGTTAACGGTATCCTTTTAATCTTATCCTGAAAAGGGTAAAATGTTAGCTAAAACACCAAGTTATGTTGTATGATATGTATGATGCAATGAACTGTGTTCCATCAATGTTTATGATATATGAATGTAATGGATGTGCATGTAAGCTGAGTAGCTGTCTTGCTGAGGAAAATAAATCCTTGTTAACTGGAGATAATGAAATCTTTGACTGCTGCCGAAGGAAATAAATTCCTGACCGATGCTGAGGATTCAAAAATCTTTGATTGTTGAAGATGAGAAATCCTTGTTGACTGCTTAGGGATTAAAGATCTTTGATTGTTGAGAATGAGAAATCCTGGGACCACTGCTGGGGATTGAAAATCCTTGGTGACTGGTGGGGATTAACAAGAGCTTTGACAACTTCTGTCGGGAATGAGAATCCTTCATGACTTTCCTGGGAAATAAGGAAAACTCTAAAAATCTCTATTAGGGAGTTAAAACCTGGGAGGCTTCTGCTGGAGAAATGAGACCGAGAATCTTCGATCTGCTGGGAAATAGCTCTGTGGGGAGAATGTTTACTCGGCCGATGAAATCAGGAGCTTATGTTGTACGCCAATCTACTAGGGAAGTTGGGGAACACTGAATAGTCCTTACTGGGGATTGATAGTTGGAAATTTGACTTCACTGGGGAAGAAGGTTTAGAACATTCTAACTCCGCTAAGGATAGGTATTTCAGGGTTTTCGGGCTCCACTGGGGATCGGGAGTTTGAACTCTGATGGGAACTCTGAAACTTAACTCCGCTGGGGGATAAAGTTTAGAACACACTGGCTCAGCTGGGGATCTTGAAATTTAACACCGCTAGGGATGTATACTTCAAGGTTTTAGCTTTGTTAAGGATCTGAATGATGTACTGTAGGGGATTTCTTCTGGAATAGAACAAAGATATCTTCCTACACCTTCAACCTATCAGTAATTATCCTTTCTCAATTTCGTTTTATTTGTAAGCAGTGATTATATTCAAATGCATATGCCTATTTAACAAAACTTTGGACGTTTTCAAATAAAACATAAGTGTAAAAAGAAAAGAAAGGCAAGCAAATTTCTGCACTTTGAAGTATCTTTGTATTAAATTTTGTAAGTATCTTTGTACAAAGGAGACAAACATCCTAGTAAGAGAATGTTATCGTAAAAAATTGAAAAATTTTATACAAAAAGAAAGATGGCTATGTGTAACAATTCCATGGGGTTCCCATTCTGCTATAGCCTTCACAACTCTGAGTATCTTGTCCATTCGCTGCTTCGTCCACCGATGATTGGATTGATCAGAAGCCTGGAGCTTGTTGGTGAAGAGATTGTCCTTAAAGTGATCCGACGAGACATAGTCATACGCTTTAATTCCCTAACTTTTGCCTGGACCGCCCTTTCGGGTTTTTAGTCCACCGGGAAACCCTTTTTTGCCCAAGTCGCCCTTTTGGGTTTTAAACTTGCCGGGTGTACATATTTTTTTTATTTATCCCTAATTTTTTCCTGAACCGCCCTTTCGGGTTTTTGATTCACCGGGATGCCCATTTTTTCCCAAGTCGCCCTTTCGGGTTTTCAACTTGTCGGGTCGTTTTACGCGTAGTATCTTTTGACTATGTCTGTGTTCGCAGGATGCGGCAAGTCATCGCCATCCATGGTGGTCAGAATCATTTCCCCACCGGAAAAGATGCTCTTGATCACAAATGGTCCTTCGTAAGTAGGAGTCCACTTGCCCCTGGGATCACTTTGCGGCAAGATGATCCGCTTGATTACAAGATCTCCGACTTGATATACCTAACGCCTGACTTTCTTGTTGAAAGCCTTGATCATACGTTTCTGATACGTCTGACCATGACAAACAGCAGTAAGTCGTTTCTCGTCGATCAAGTTAAGTTGATCAAGCCGGGTCTGAATCCAATCGTCTTCACTTAAACCGACATCTTTCATAATCCTTAAGGAAGGAATCTGAACTTCCATATGTAGAACATCTTTCATGCCATATACCAGAGAAAAGGGGGTTGCCCCTGTTGAAGTATGTGTCGTGGTACGATATCCATGCAGAGCAAACGGTAACATCTCATGCCAGTCCTTGTAGGTGACTGTCATCTTTTGAATGATCTTCTTGATATTTTTGTTCGCGGCTTCAACAGCACCGTTCATCTTCAGCCGATAGGGAGATGAATTGTGATGATAAATCTTGAACTGCTCGCACAAAGCGGTGATCATATTGTTATTCAGATTTGTACCGTTGTCCGTGATGATCCTGTCGGGGATACCGTACCTGCATATGAGGTTCTGCTTGATGAAGCGGGCAACCACATTCTTTGTAACTGAGGCGAAGGAAGCTGCTTCGACCCATTTGGTGAAGTAATCAATAGTCACCAGGATGAAGCGATGTCCATTGGATGTCGTAGGCTTGATCTCTCCAATCATGTCGATGCCCCACATTGCGAATGGCCAAGGAGCTGTTAGAACATTGAGAGGAACAGGAGGAATATGTACTTTGTCGGCGTAGACTTGACATTTGTGGCAAGTACGGGAATGTTGATGACAATCAGCTTCCATGGTAGACCAGTAGTAGCCTGCCCTTAGAATCTTCTTAGCCATCGTATGCCCGCTCAAGTGGGTGCCAAATGTGCCACTATGTATTTCGGTCATGATCAACTCTGCTTCAACCTTGTCCACACAACAAAGTAGAAAAAAATCATGGTTGCGCTTATAAAGGATGCCATTGCTTAGGAAGAACTTGGCAGCAAATCTCCTTAAGAACTTATTGTCATTGACGGAAGCTCCTTCAGGGTATTCTCGAGTATGGAGATACCTTTTGATTTTATGAAACCAGGGTTGTTCCACTACTTCTTCGGTATTAATCTCATGACAGTGCGCAGGTTCGTCCATTCGCTCGATGGTGATTTGGGGAGCCTCATTATCCCAGTTGAGTTTAAACATGGAAGACATTGTAGCTAGAGCATCTGCTAACTGATTTTCTTCTCGCAGAAAATGCTCGAAGGTAATCTGCTCGAAATGAGGCAGCAATGTCAGGACACGTTCTGTGTATGGGATAAGATTAGGATGTTTAGTGTCCCACTCTCCTTTGACTTAACTAATAACCAAAGCGGAGTCCCCAAATACGACCAAAGATTTGATTCCCAAGTCTATAGCAGCCTTGAGACCAAAGATGCAAGCTTCTTATTCAGCCATGTTGTTGGTACAGCTGAAGCAAAGTCGGGCAGTGAAGGGTGTATGGCAACCTTCCGGAGAAATGAGTACCGCACCGATATTGTTTCCAAGTGCATTTGAAGCCCCATCAAAGTACAGGGTCCATCGGGATCCTTGTTCAGGTCCGTCATACAGTCTGTTACTTTCAATGTTGTTCAATGTCATGATGTCCTCGTCAGGGAAGTCGAATCTCATAGATTGGTAATCTTCGACGGCTTGATGAGCTAGATGGTCAGCTAGTACACTCCCCTTTATAGCTTTTTAGGTAGTATACTGGATATCATACTCAGTTAGGATCATTTGCCATCAGTCGATTCTTCCAGATAAAGCAGGCTTTTCGAAGATATACTTGATCGGATCCATCTTGGAAATCAACAAAGTGGTATGAGTCAACATATACTGCCTTAGCCGGCGAGCAGCCCATACCAAAGCGTAACAAGTTTTCTCGAGCAGTGAGTAGCGAGTCTCACAATCGGTAAACTTTTTGCTAAGGTAATAAATGGCATGCTCTTTTCGGCCAGACTCGTCATGTTGGCCCAGTACGCACCCCATTGAGTTATCCAAAACAGTCAGATACATGATTAACGACCTTCCTTCGACGGGTGGCATCAAGATAGGAGGTTCCAATAAATACTCCTTGATCTTATCAAAAGCAACTTGACAATCATTGTTTCATTCAACTACCTGATCTTTCTTCAGCAGCTTGAAGATTGGCTCGCAGGTGGATGTCAGGTGAGAGATGAACCTTGCGATATAGTTTAAGCGTCCCAAGAAACCTCTAACCTCCTTTTCAGTGCAGGGGGAAGGCATTTCCTGTATAGCCTTGACTTTAGCAGGATCAACCTCAATGCCTTTGTTGCTGACGATAAATCCCAAAAGTTTACCAGACCTGACTCCAAAAGTGCACTTGCTTGGGTTTAGTCTGAGCTTATACTCCTTCAATCTGACAAACAACTTTTGCAGATGATCAAGGTGTTCTTCCTCTGTCTGTGATCGGGCTATCATGTCTTCTACGTAGACTTCGATCTCATGATGTATCATATCATGAAACAAAGCTACCATGGCGCGTTGATAGGTTTCCCCGGCATTCTTCAGTCCGAATGGCATCACTTTGTAGCAGAAGGTACCCCATTGCATAACAAAAGTAGTTTTCTCCATGTCTTCGGGGGCCATTTTGATCTGGTTGTATCCCGAGAATCCATCCATGAAGGAAAATACCTTGTGTTGAGCTGTGTTGTCAACCAAGATGTCGATGTGTGGTAGTGGAAAATCGTCTTTAGGGCTAGCCCTGTTTAAATCCCGATAGTCCACACACATTCTGACTTTGCCGTCCTTCTTAGGCACAGGCACAATGTTAGCAACCCATTGTGGATAGGAAGTAACAGCCAGAAAGCCAACGTTGAATTGCTTCATTACCTCAGCTTTGATCTTCTCAGACATGTCGGGCCTCATTCGGCGGACCTTTTGTTTGATCGGTGGACAGTCTTCTCTTGTAGGGAGACGGTGAACCAAGATATCTGTATCTAGTCCCGACATGTCTTCATAGGACCAGGCAAAGATCTCAACATACTCGTTCAACAACTGCACTAAGCGCTCTTTGACACTTGGTTCCAGGTTGGCACCCACTTTTACCTCTTTCTTGTCTTCCTCTGTTCCCAAGTTGATGGTTTCCAGCAACTCTTCATGGGGCATAATAGCCCTCTCTTCTTGTTGCAAAAGTCTGGCTAACTCTCCCGGCACTTCACAGTCTTCATCACCTTCGTACTCGGTGTGATTGACCAAATCTTCAGAGTTACCGAAGGCTAAAGCAGAATAGTCACCCATGGAATCTGGAGTGGATGGGTACCTGCATTTTGCGAGTGTGGGTGTGTGTAAGGGATAGCCATCCTTAAACAAAACAAAAATTCAAAATGAAAGAAAATGAACACAACAGTTTATAGATGAAAACGTCCAATGATTCATTAAAACATGGCATATGATAATGAAGAAAATCAAGCCCTTACAAATGGACCTATATGCCCCGGGAAAGGCATAAGGTGAAAATAGTGTACGAATTGTTTAGTTATCACAGACCAAAATAGGAAATTGTTCAAAGATAAATTACTGGTTGATGAAAGTGATGGGAATAAAGTCCTTTGCTTCCCAGTTGCTTAATCCTCCTTCGACGGTTGGAAAGATCCAAACTTTAAAGTTGTCTTCTTCATCATCATCTTCTAAGGCATTAATTCCATGGTGAGTGATTTTTATGGGTGGTCCTCCAGCCCTGGAGCGACGCATAGCTTTCTGGCCAGCAGTAGTAAAACCTAGTCCGAACTTGTTCGTCTTGTGAGGAAAATCAGGCAGTTTCCCTCACACTGTACTCCTTCCTTCTTTGATTACAGCCTCTGCATCCTTGAGAGATACCATCCTAGACACAGGCTTGGAAATAATAGGCACATCAGTCATTGTCTTTAAAACTGCGACTTCAGGAGAAACTTCCTCAAAATGTTGGAAAGGCGTTTCTATGAATTCGCCATCCAACTCCACATAGCGGAAGGAGTTGAGGTGACTTATCATGTACTCTTCCTCACCGTGCACCGTTATAATCTTACCCTGAACAGGATACTTTAGCATTTGGTGTAAAGAGGAGGTAACTGCCCCAGCATAGTGGATCCACGGCCTTCCCAATAAGCACGAATATGAAGGACGGATGTCCATCACATAAAAGGTGGAGTGGAAAATTTATGTGCCCACTTTGATAGGAATGTCCACTTCACCATGAACCATCCTCTTAGAACCGTCGAAGGCTCTAAGAACGATGTTACTAGGTTTCAGGGTCAAACCTTCGCAGTCCATTCTATCCAACGCCTTTTTCGGTAGTAAATTCAAGGATGAACCAGTATCAACTAGGACATGGCAAGTGTGGTTCCCTGGCATTCTACTGAGACATGCAGCGCGTCGTTGTGCTTCCTTCCCTTAGGGGTTAAATCAGCATCGGAAAAACCAAGACCATTATCAGCAGTAAGGCTGGCCACGCACTCTTGAAACTGGTCAGTCGAAGTTTCTTAAGGCACGTGTGCCGTCTTTAAAAATTTGATCAAGGCCTTAGCATGGGCCTCAGAGCAGAGTAGAAGAGCCAACATGGAGATTTTGGAAGGGGTATGCCTTAGCTGTTCCACGACATCGTAGTCGCTCCTCTTGATTATCTTTAAGATTTCTTACATCTCTTTCTGGGTGGTTTCGGGGGTTACCATAGTCCGAGCCTTCATCCTGACAGGCGCTCCTAGAATCCCCTTACCCTTATCGGTAGTAGCATCAGAGGGTCTAACTTCAGGTACATCAATTTCTTCAATTATCGGGCTTTGCACAGATGGCTTAACAGGCACAGAAGCTTTCGAGTGTCCGAAGACTGCTCGTGGAGGAGCAATCTCCGAAGAGAAGATCCGTCTGCTGCGAGTTATCTTGCTTGTTCCTGCAATGGTCCCTATATCAAGGGTTTCATCATCAAAATTCTCTTGGACTGATTCAATCTGTTTGATACCATGATAGAAGATTTCTCCTCCGTAGTTCCATGGTATCGTCTTGTTAGATTGATACGGGACAGGCCCCGACATGGTGATTTTTAATGGCACAAACTTAGGATCATGCGTAATCTTGACAGGCGTTTTGCAAGCCTTGGGAAGATTGTCGGAGATGGTTATTATTGCAATGTCATTGGTTGAAGTAACAAAGGTAGCAGGAGTAACAGGAGTGAAGGTATCAGCAGGAGTCTTTTGAAAGATTATCTCTTGGGTATCCATCAGGCGTTGGATGCCTGATTTCAACAGTGGACAGTCAGCTCGTATGTTTAAACAAAAGTAACAGTCCTTTCCACAGCCTGGGAATATCCCGGCTCTCATCAAATTCACTTTAATCACTGGTAACAGAGTCAAAAGGTAAGCAACATTGGTAATATGAAGGTCTTCCATAACGGCATGAACATTATGACCGTGTTTGGGCATTGGGGCAAAAATCACATTTGGCTTTTCGGGCGCATCGAATTCTACCTCCTTGGCATTGATCAGGTCTTGGATTTTGTTCTTAAGAGCCCAACAGTTGTTGGTATCATGCCCTACACTGTCAGAGTGGTAAGCACATTTTGCATTGGAGTGGTAATATGGAGAAGAGGTATTAGGGTTCTTCGGCGCTTCTTTCAAAGTGGTGAGATTTAGTTTTAACAGATGAGGGAGTACTTGAGCCGGTGTCATGTTGATTCGGGTGAACTGCCGTTGTGGCCTTTCTACCCTTTGCTGATTAGATCTTGGCTGATTGCTGCGAGGTTGATCATTTGAAGAGTTTTGGATCATTACAGCCCCTACCGTTGGTCGGCGTCCCATTCCTCCTTGGCTTTTCCGAGAATAAACAGCATAAGCTTCCTTCTTAGCTGGGAAGGTCTTCTTAATAGCAGTGGATGCGGAGGCATCTTTCTGAATCTTACCACTTTTAATGCCATGCAGCCTCGACCCTTTCACCGGTCAAAATTAATTCGGTGAATCCTGCAGAGGAACTCCCGATTAAATGATTGAAGAAAGGGCTGGACAGGGTCCCTAAAAACATGTCCACCAGCTCTCTATCCAACAATGGTGGCTGCACCCTTCCAGCCAGATCACGCCACTTCTAGGCATACTCCTTAAATCCCTCGTTAGAAGCCATACCCATACTTTGTAATTGAGTACGAGTGGGCGCTAAATCAGCGTTGTATTGGTATTGTCGATAGAAAGCAGCAGCTAAGTCTTCCCAGTTATGAACCTCCGATCTCTCGAGTTGATAGAACCAGTCCAATTGTGTGCCTGACAAACTGTCTTGGAAAAAATGGACCCAAAGATCCTCATCAGATGAGTGGGGTTGGATCTTTTGGACGTAGGATCTTAGATGCATCTTCGGGCACGACAGACCGTCATACTTAGCGAATGTAGGAATTTTGAACTTGGGAGGAATGACGATCCCAGCGACCAACCCTAGTTCTTCGAAATCTAAACCAGGTACCCTTTGCAACTCCATGGCTGCCAACTGATCCTCAAGATTTTTAAACTTAACATCCTCCGGGGGATATTGTTGTTCGGAGTAATCTTCGTCTTCTTCCTCTTCCTCTTCTTCTCCTTCAATTTCAGATTCAGAAGGCATTGCAGTTCCTTTTCCTTTACCAGCCCCTTCATTAGACGTCGAGGGGAACTCGAGAACTTTTCTAGCATTGCTTTCAAACCTTCTTCCCATGATGACTACACGAGGTCTTTTCTTCTTTTTCTCTTTATCTTTCTCCAACAGTGCTTTAAGATCCTCTTGACCCTTTGCTAAGGTCATGAGGAGTTGTTGGAATTGAGAATTCTGTGCTTGCAGATCCTTAACCGTCTGCTCCAAATCCATCTTGCTGAAATAAACAGCAGAAAGATAAGGAAACCTGGTGTGAAGACCTGTTTATGCATATGATGAATGGTATGTTATTCATGTAATGCATTCAAGGATTCAGAAATTCAAATTTGTTGCAAACAAAAAGAACACACGTCATATTAAGAAGAAATTTGTTAGTACATAAGTGCCCCATGGGCAAAAATATTACAAAATTCTTAAAGTAAAAAGACATTGCGCATCCTTTTTGGCGCGATGTAAGTGTTGAGAGTTTCCTCCTCATGAATTCGGCGGGTAAGTTCCAAAACCTTCTTCTCACTGGCATAGAAGCTGGATTCAAAAGTATTTCGTTCTTCTTTGAGTTGGATCCAACTCCTTTGCAATTCTTCCAATGATGTCGACATGCCAGGATGTAGGAGGGTGTATGGAACCTCTCCTTCCATCACGGGGAGAATGTGAGGGTATGGCATCATAAGATTCTGGGCGCGGGTTCGTACCCACCTGAGATAAGGCTCAAGGGGGATGGAATTCTTGTGCCCCAGTGTCTTACTATCCAATTTGTTGGGCATCCTTCAAGCTCTGATGAACCTTTGTCGAAGTCCTTGCGCATCATTGTCGAAGTTAAAAACCAAGTCAGGAATCAGCATGTCATGAGGGTCATCCCTTCTAGAATATCCAAACTATCTTAGTGCTAAACATGGGTTGTAGGTAATGCCCCCCCTAATGCCAAGCAGTGGGACATTAGGGAATTCCCCACAATGATCAATGATGATGACATTTTCTCTGGATCGGGAACACCAATGAACATCAGAATGTGTGAGGGTCATCAACCGTTGTGACCACCTTAAACCCTGCTCATTCTTCAAAACTGATTGTGGAAGGTGAGAAATAAACCACCTTGATAGGAGAGGAGTACAACACATGAGAACACCTTTTTTCCTCATTGTTCGTGTGTAAAATGAGTGTAAGATGTCCCCAAGTAATGTAGGCACAGGATTCCGAGATATGAAAATCTTGACAGCATTCACATCTATAAGTTGATCAGGGTTGGGGGACAAGACCAACCCATAGATGAGAAGTGCTACAATCTCCTCAAAAGCTTGTAGGTCTAGAGAGTTCCAGCAGTCTTGTGCCTTCTCAAACAAAAACTTTGCCAAGAAACCCTTGACACCACTTCTGGTTTCCCAATGAACTTTGATATCAGATGGTTGCAAGTGTAAGGCTTGAGCAACATCTTCAGGCTTTGGTTCTTTTTCCGTACCGTTGTAGGGTAGTTGATGAAGAATAGGAATTCTCAGGAGTTTAGAAAATTCCTCCAAAGTAGGTACTAGTTAGTAATCAGGGAATGTGAAACAGTGGTGTAGGGGGTCAAAGAACTGGAAAAGAACATTCACCATGTCTTCTTCAATGTTGGAGTTGACCAAGTTGAGAAGTCTACCATGTCTTTCACTGAAGAGAGAATTCTCTGGAATCTTGGAAGTAAGCTCCTTGAGTTGAGGAGGGATTCTCACAAGGTTGACTTGAATTGTTTTCCTGCAAAGAGATTCCATGACCTACAAAACAAGAACAAAGATGAGGATCCAAACCCTTGAAATGGTTAGTGGATGCATATGATGTTTTATGATGTTTATGATGTATGCACAAGCACATGTACAAACAAGTCACACAAGATCCTAGTTTTAGGCTTGCATGAGGTTTCATAGGTAAGTACCCTCTTGAGTTTAGTTGGCTCAACCTGTCCTATAAATAGTAACCGGGTTCTAAGGAGCTCAATATCACTGGATTATTTTCTATGTTCATTGTTTTGGTTTATCCACTTAACTGGCGACCAAAATATTCCAAGAAAACAATCCTCAATGAGTGTAGTATCGAGTATCTACCAACTTCGGACTGCACCAAAGTCGGTCATCTCACTACCCCTAAAAAAGGCCAAGATGGTCAAGTAAGGTTCTAAGAGTTCATTAGTGCTTCATGACATCACTCAGCGGCCCCGTATTCTCTTTGATTGACTCAAAGGCTACCGGTACTCACAAATATGTCGCACTAATATAGCTATTGCTTCAACCATGTCGGTATACCCCGCACAGTTTCTACAACGTATTGCTATTTACCTATGAATGTTTCCCAAATCCGGGTGTAGGATTTCAAGCCCAAACAAGAGAACCAAATGTAAAGCAATCAAAGCAATCAAGATAAGCATGCAAAGGGTGATCTAAGCCCTAAGGTTACTCCACTTTTAAAGACATTATTCCCCAGCAGAGTCGACAGTTCTGGTGATACAGTGGGAGAACTGACTTGAGGTTTTGCGTTTATATTCGCAAATGTTTCAATTTAGCAAGAGTCGCCACCGACTTTTTATTTTATCCTAAGGAAAGGTCAAAAAGCACAGGAAAGACCTTTGAGATGTTTTCTTGGGTTCGGGGAGTAGATTATGAAAAGGGAAGGTGCAAGCACCCTTTTCATCCATGGTTATCCATGGGCTCTTAGTTACTTGTTTAGATCACTTGCTTTGCTTTTAAATTGTTTGAAATGGTGCTTTTCAATTGTTTGAAATGGTGCTTTGTGTGTGGTTTTGAAAGATGTTTTGAAAAGAGGCCATCGTTGTGGCAACCTTTGTAATGATTCTTGTTTGAATGTATACAAAGGTGTTTTTGTCTTTTCAAAAGTTTTCAATGTTTGAAAGTAGGGTTTTGAAATTGTGTTGTGAAGTGTGTTTGAAGATAGCAAGGATGTTTTGCAAGCTTTTGATCAAGTAACTAAGAGCTATCTACCCTATTTTACTCAAAGATCTTTCTTATGTTTTTAACCCTTTTAACAGTGTTGTTTCACCATTGCATTTGGTGAACAACCTTGTGTTAGGATGTTAAACGGGACAGGCGCAGGTCATCGTATAGACCATGATAGCAATTGTGTCAAGTATCTTTGGCAATTTTCTTAAGGGACTTGATCATTTTGTTTAGGAAACTCAGATAGCATCATCGAGGGACTATGATCTTTTGTTTTGTTTTTGTTTTGCCAAAGTACTTAACATGCATACCATGACCCATTTTGGAAGGCAACAAGTGGATTGTAACCCTAGGGGTGCAAGTGTGCATTGTGTTTGTTTTTCATGCATTTTTGTCTTTGGTTAGGTCAAACTATTTGTTGGTTTTGATTTTTGCATACAAACCCTAATTCTCTAATCATGGCATAATTGAAAGTGTATAAATGCGAGAATTTAAATTCTAAGCTATTACAACATGATTATGGGGATGGGGGTACAATTTTAAACTGGGGGGTATTTGACAAGAAATATAAAACCTAGTTACTATTACATCCAAATTAAATCTCAAATGCAATCAATATTTAAATGTAAAATATCTAAATAAACAAGATAAATAAATATTAGAAAGAAATGTATTATGCAAAAGAAGTTTTTATTTATTTATGTATGTAAGTATTTTTATTGTGAAAAAGGTGAAAAGAATTAAAATAAAAAAGGTTAGTTTCATTTAATTAAGGGGTAAACCCTAATTTTCCTTAAGAAATAATATTATATATTATTTATATACAAAAATATATTAATATGTACAAAAATGAAATATATTGAAGAAAAAGTATTTTTTAGTATAAAAAATAAAAAGATAATATTTTTATATTTTTATTCTAACCATTCAATAAAATAAAAGTATATATATATATATATATATATATATATATATATATATATATATATATATATATATATATATATATATATATATATATATATATATATATATATATATATATATATATATATATATATATATATATATATATATATATATATATATATATATATATATATATATATATATATATATATATATATATATATATATATATATATATATATATATATATATATATATATATATATATATATATATATATATATATATATATTAAATATGTATAAAATAAAATAAAATATTTACAAAAAAATAAAATATATTCAAGCAAATATTTTCAGTGTGAATAAAAATAAGAAATGAAAATAAAAGTATTATTTACATTATTTTTAAATCTAAACAAACAATAGAAAAGTATATGGAAATGTTTTAATGTTAGAAATAATTAAAATAAATACCAAATAAATGTAAAAAATTATGAAAATATTTTTTAAGCATTTTTAATGTTTGGAAATAAAATATCAAAGTCAGAAAAGAAAATAAAAATGCAAAAATGTCAAAATACAAGAAAATGGGCCAAGGGGTGCATTTAGCAAAATGGGGGTGCGGGCAGCAAGAAGGCCAGGCCCAAACCAAGCCTTCATCTTCTTCCTCCAGCCATTGTCAAACGCGCGCGCGCCTGGTTCAAACTGTAACATCCTGGAAACGTGATCTTTTGCCAAAACTCACAATATCAAACTTGTAGAGAATTTAAATATGAATCTAACCATATAAAGCATTGAATCAAACTCTCAAAGACCAGAGAGAATTTCTCTGGCCTTAAAATCTAACCCAACTTTTTCAGCATGTTCATGGATGAAATTCTCCTAGCACACTTAATATAAATGAAAACTGAGCATATGTATGGTTTCAGGGCAATGAGTACTACATCTTTCATTCACAAACCTAAGGCTAAATGTTCCTAAATAGAGAGATAGAAGTTGATGAAAAACCTGTTTCAGTTGGATTCGAGTTAGACAATGCAGCCACTTTTAGTGAGGCCTGAGGTTCTTTTGAGCTTGCTTGATGTTCCCTGGACCTTTCCCAATGCTTAGTTTGTTTTGAAATGGCCTGAATCTCTCTACAGAACTCAACCTGCAAAGCTTCAAAACAAAAATGGTGAATACTGTAAATGGAGTTACAGTTGGCAATGGAGGTTTGGGACAGCTTGAGTGAGTTGAATGGAAGGTATTGGAACAAGTTGCAAGCAAAACGCACGAGTGGATGTGAAAATTGAAGTGGTTCTGCAGGGCCTGCCCTATTTTGGAATAAAATGTGGTTTTTGTGTACAAGGGTGTTTGAGGGATGAATGGCTCGTGTTTATGGCTCCAAGGGATGTGTAAAACTCGTTTGAAATGTTGGCTTGAGTTGAATATATCAAATGTGTAAGTTCTGGACTTTTGGCACAATGACTTGGTTTTGAAGCAAAAAGTGAGAGTTGACAATGCAATGGCTGTACTGGCTTGTAACCTAGCTGCACAAAGTTTTTGAACTTTGCCTGACATTAGGGAGCCTTGTTTGCAGCAAAGGGCTTGGTGTATGGCTCAAGAAATGAAACTTTACATAAAGCATGCTTTTTGTAAATGGAAGTGCTACCTTTATGCCCAAAATGGAATTATTCATTGTGCCAAGCTCTAATGATCAGAATAACACCAATGTCCAATGTATTTGCATTCAATTTTTTAGTGTAAATTGGTGTAGATACCTGTAATCAAGTACAAAGCTAGTTTGGTCGGATTTTGCAACTTGTATGAACATGTATTGGCCATGGTTACAAAGTTAGTTTTTGCCAACTTCAAGCATTCGATTCTCCCTAACCACAAATGTGTTTGAGGAGTTCTTTGACAATTTGGAAAGCTTGAAACAAAGACTATAATCAATTTTGAAATTAAACTTGAGACTCCAAGTGTAACTATGTGAAAAATGGCCAAGAAGATGGGTCAAAATCCTGCCTAAACTAGGGCAAAATTTCTCTAAGTTAAAAGTTTTAGGGACCCTTGTTCCAAAAATCATAACTTGAGATCCAAGCTTTTTTTGAGAAAACTTTGTGAATAAAAGTTGTAGACTTTGTGGAGGACTACAACTTGCATGTTGTAAGTTTTGTTTGAATCCATTTACATCTTGGTGAAAATATGGGACAAAGTTAGGAAAAATTAAGAAAATTTCATAACTTAGAAAATTTCTAAGTTATGAAAATTTTCAATTTCAAACCCTAATTTGCAATTTTTGGTTTCTTGATGAACAAGTTTCATATTTTGACACATCTTGATGAAAAATGACCCTTGGCACTTGATTTTGACCAAAAAGTCAAAGTTTGACTTTTCAGTGTATAGTCAAAATTTGATCAGTTGACTGAAAAATTCATTTGTCAATCCAATGCATTTGAGATCTTTTGAACTTGTTGAATATGTTAAGATAATGTCATTAAGTCCTTGAGTACATGGTTGAGCTTAATTTGCCATTGTCTAGGTTAAACAGTCAAAAATTGCCTTTGTACAGTAAAAACCCTAAAAATGACCATTTTGCCCTTTTGGTGATCTGATCAAATTTCTTGTGGAGTTGTGATCCAAACTTGATCAAATGGTTCATATGAGTTCATAATGTTGATGTGGGTCAAAATGCATGAGGTTTGACTGTAAATTGGCCACAGTTGACTTTTTCCCAATACAGCCGGTTTCTAGGTCAACTGTCCAATTGACTGGGCAAAGATTTGATTCAAGGCTTGAAACTTGGTATGGGAAAACTTATGAGTCCAACATGAAGTATGAAAGTCACCTTGAGCATTGTAGGTCAAAACATCCCTGTGCAAACTCAAACCCTAATTTCAGGTCAACAGTGCAAGGGGATGTCTTGAGCAGAGCAAACCCTATCTTGATCTTGAGTTCCAAGAGCCTTGTGATGAGAAATGTTGATAAAATGAGAGGGAAAATTTTGGGGTACAACACCCACGTATAGAGGGAACATTTCCAAGCATAAAGGGTGAGTAATCACAAATTATTATAAAAGATATATGGAATTAATATAGTAGTACAACAACAAATCATCGGGAATTCTACATATCATCATACTTCATATATTATACTCACACTTTCGCATCATCAATACAAATCAATTATATTATTATATCATCACATCAACATCTATTATCAAACATCACTAATATCATAACATTATGCAATGTTACATATAATGCAACACAACATCATTGACTCATGCGTGTGGTGCCAAAACTTCAATGATGACCAAGTCATCTTTCTCCAAAGATCCCCACAATAGGATCGATTCCCGCTTAGAACCGGAGAACTTCACAAAAATGCACTCAATCCACACCATGGGATTGAGGCCATAACTAGACTATCATCCTAACAATAATCACTAGACCAACGTCCTAACATCACTGGGCTGACACCCTAACATATGCCATGAATGCATGATACGCAACAACATAATATAACATGACCAATGCTAGTCAAAACGCATCATCATTCGTATAATCATCATATAATTATCTTCACACGACATGTATGCACATCAAACATGCAATCAACAACTTCATTCCTCATAATAGCATCAATTACTTTATAGTTCTACATAGCATCATCATAGCAACGTCAATTCATCATTTACACACACATCGTAATAAGTCAATCACAGAATCATCCTATTAATCAAAACATAGGTACTGAAAAATAAATAATATGATTAATTTTATTCCTCACAGTTATAGTTCATAGTTTTATCTACCTAACAATTCGAACGACGCGTCAAATAGAATCCTGAAACTCAAGTTATGACACTTTAAAAATATATCAGCTGTTACACGAATGAGGCTCGCCCCACGAAGAAGTCCGCTCGCCTGACGAGGCTGGGGTGAAACATCTTCCCCCATACAAAATTCAAGGAGCACCTATTTTCCAACAACTTATTCACCCAACGACCTCTTCATTCACCCGGCGAGCTCACGCTCTCCTCTGCCTCGCTCGACGAAGCTGAAGCGAGACACCTCCTCCATACATTTTCCAGAAACCTGCCAAAAATGCATCCCTCTCTCTTGCCTCATTCTCTCCCGGAGAAGTCTTGGTGAAGATGCTTTTCCCGATAACTTGGGAAGCTCGCCCAGTGAGGGCGCAAAAACAACAACTCTAGTGTTATATTTTCTACACAGAACCAGTCCAAATCTCTTGCGATTCCACACTAGAACAGACCCAAAGCTCACATAATTTCACATGTTATTGCAATACAACAATAACACACAATAATAGGCATCATATATATCATTTCATAGCATTACAACATCAATCTATCAGCAATTTCATCACAATCTTCATGTTATCAAATTCATCATAAAACCCAAAATAACCTACATACATATAAACTCTATATCAATCATAATAATAAGGATACCCCCTTACCTTAGATTCTACTAGCAAATGATTCTTGTTCCAAGATTTACAGATGGTTCTCTCTCTCTTTTCCCCTTTGTGTCATAGTTCTTCACAATGTTCTTCTCTCTTTCACAATTGCACATAATAAAACACTGACACTCACTTTTCCTTGTTAACCCTTGGACCCTTTCTATGGTATTCCTATATTTCCCTCACCTATCACTTCACCAATTACCACATTTACCTTATTATTTCTACACAATATATTATCTCTATTTCACTAATTAAAATAATTCTAAATAATTATTCTAGTTATCTAAAATTATTTAAAACACCTAATATAATTTAATTTCCACTATACCACCTATAGCATCACATCACACGTCATATTCATCAAAACATCACATATACTCACAAATACATCACAAATACTCATCATAAATCAATTAAGTAATCAAATAAATAATCTAATTATTTTGGGGTGTTACAACTTCAAGTTGGTTGTCAAACTGATGACTAGGGAATATAAATATGTCAAAGAAAATTTGATTATGTATTTCATAATGGCAAATAGATTGCTGCGAAAATTCGACTATGTAAACATTATACACATCCCTTGACTTAAGAATCAATAGGCTAATGACTTGGCTCAAATTGCTTATGGATACAAGGTATCGAAAGAAAATTTGGAAGATTTGATTGAAGTTCGAGGAAGAGTTATGGAAACCAGGTTATCTCCATCGGATTTGGAAATGATGAAGTTGGGTTATGCAGACGAAGAAAATTTTGAAGTATTGACTATTGACAATTTAACAAACACGGATTAGAGAAGACTAATAGTTGATTATTTGGAGAATTCAACAACATCTGCAAAGAAAAAAATCAGGTACTATTCTTTAAGTTACACTCTTATGAGAAACGAATTGTTTAAGAAAACACCCGAAGCAATTTTGCTCAAATTTCTTAGTGAAACTGAGCAATACTTAGCCTTGTCGAATATCCATAGTGGGGAATGTGGGGCTCATCAAGTTAGTCATAAAATGAAATGGTTATTGTTTCGACAAGGAATGTATTGGCCTACAATGTTGAAAGATTGCATTGAGTTTGCTAAAGGGTTCCAAGAGTGCCAGATGCATGCAGGCATTTAACATGTCCCTACAACAAACTACATTCCAAAGTAAAACCTTGGCCCTTTAGAGGTTGGGCTTTGGATCTGGTTGGGGAAATTCTACCAACATCGTCTAAGGATCAGAGATACATCTTAGTAGGGTATTGATTACTTTACTAAATAGATCGAAGCCATACCTTTGGTAAACGTTGATCAAGAAGTAGTCATTGAGTTTATCCAGAGGCATATAATTTATAGATTTGGAATCCTATAGACCATTACAACTGATTAAGGATCAGTTTTTACCGGTCAAAAAATGCAAGATTTTGCTAAGGAAGTAGGGATTAAACTTCTAAAATCTATGCCTTATATGCCCAGGCGAATGGTCAAGGCGAAGCATCGAACAAGGTAATCATTTGATTGATAAAAAGGAATATGGGGAAAAAGCAAAAAAAAAATGGCATAAGACATTAGACCAAATTTTATGGGCTTGTCGAACTTCTCCTAAAGATGCTACAAATGCTACTCCTTTTCGATTGACTTATAGGCATGATGCAGTTTTACAAGTCGAAATCTACCTTCAGTCAACTAGAGTTTAGAGACAAAATGAAATCTCATCTGAGTCTAATTGGAATATGATATTGGATGAACTGGTTTATTTGGACAAAGAAAGATTAAATGCCTTAGAATTATTGAGAAGACAAAAAGAATAGAGAAAGTGTATAATAAAAAGTTAAAAATTAAGACGTTTTCGACTGGAGATTTCGTATGGAAAGTAATTATTCCCATGGATCAAAAAGATAGAACATTGGATAAGTGGTCCACAAATTGGGAAGGACCATTTCAGATTGTTCAGGTTTTTTCGAATAATGCTTATGAAATAGAAGAGTTAGCAGAAGATAAAAGGCTCATGATGATAAATGGGAAATATATAACGAAATATAAACATATGCTTCAGGAAGTTAAAATCTTAACAGAATAACATACATGCAAATTAGAAGCCAAAATGGTAGAGTAAAATGCCAAAATGGCTAAGTTGTTCGTTACAAAATGATTTGGAAATAAAAAAAACGAGTTAGGGAAGTACAACCAATAAAATACATAATTCAAAATGGAAGAGTAACATTTATTCGATCATATTTCACTTGGGATAGTAACATGAAACGTTCAATTATAGATCTACTGAGAGTGAGGGTATCAATTTTGATTCCCAAATTTTGAGCCCTTTCAACATGATAGACACCCACTTTGATCTCTCCGTCGAGTTTTTTATGCTCAAGTTCTTGAATTTCCTCTTGACGTTACTTGTACTTGCGAATGTTGGCCTACAACTCTTTGATTTGTGCCTCCCGAGTAAAGATATTAGCAGTGCAAGTTTCGAATTCTTCTTGACTTTGTCGAAAGGTTTTTTCCAGTTCTTTGACCTTGGTGGTGGATTCAGTAGCCGCTTCCCATTATGCTTCTTGGGTTTCAATTATTTTTCAATCTTGGTTGAATCATCTCGTTTACACAGAAGATCTGCAGTGACTTGGTCAATGAGAAACCTAAGTTCGACAATAACACCTGCAAATTCTAGAGAAGTTGTTAAAATGTTGAATTTCTTCAGTAGATACTTGATTCCATAATAAGCATGGGTATCAGCTTCTAGAACTTGGATCAAGTTAACCTCAAAGACTTTCACTTTGATTCGTTGGAGAAGTTGGTAAGCAGGTTAGATAGCAAAATGACCACCAGAAGCAGACAAGGAATTGGAACCCTTATCAGTTGACCAATCCTTTGTGCTAATCATAAACTTCAAATACTCAAATGGTTTTTTTTCTTCAAACTCTCTATTTCTTCTTGAGAAAGAGTTGTAGAGGTAACATTTGAAGGGGCTTTGAAACCCTTAGTTATCCCAAATGGTTTATTGGCATCAACTAAGTTATCGAGTTAAGCATTGTCATATTTTGGTACCTCTTCACCTGGAGGATGTTAGGAGGCTTTAGACATATTTTAATCTTCTTCATCTTGCTCGTCTTCATCATGATGAGGAATGTTTAGTGAAGAGTCTTCTTATTTTCTTGAATAAAATATTCAGTGTCTGGAATTTCCATGTTAGTGTGACATAAATCTTCACGGTCACTTCCAGAATCAGATGGTTAAGGTGAAATAGGGGATGGAGGAACTTCTTGTTGGACTTCTGAAGGTTGATTATCTTAGCCTGTAGATCCCTTGGTCGAACCTTTTCAGATACATGATGGACTAAGGGAGAACTGGTGCTCTGAGGAACCACATACTTCATGTTGGAAGTCTCAGTACCAGTCTTATCGCCCTGGAAAAAAAAGGAAAGGAAGCAAATTTAATGTCAAATAAAAAGTATGACAAAAGAAAAATATGAGGCGAAATTGTATTACCTTAAGCCCATCAGCACTAGGGCTAGAGTTGTAACTCTCGGAATGCTCAGGCACAACAATGTTAGTTGGCTCAAGATCAACATCAATTACTTTATGAGCAGTAGGCTTAAACTTTATGATCTTGATGACATTGGATTGTGATTAAGGGTTTGAGTCTGATGTCGAACAAATCTCCAAGTAAATCAATTCAGAAAAAGAAATGCAATGGGTGGTTCATCTAAAAAAATACTATTGTAGATAGAAATATTGCTTTTTCAAAAAGCATATTTAATATATATATATATATATATATATATATATATATATATATATATATATATATATATATACTCTCCGGTCATTATTATAAGAAACTTTTATCTTTTTTATACATTTTTTTAAAAGGTCAAGGCCCATGGCCAATAAATTATAAAAGAAGAGAGAGCTTACACAAAAAGAGGGGGACCAAACCAAAACCCCTACTAAATAAGATATCTACAATAAGGAATTCCTTTCAAATTCCTCAAAAAAACAACTTTAATGTTAGCATGAATATGATCAAACCAAAGAAAGTCTCTATGAGTGAATCTGATATAAGCAAGTTTGTTCGCACTAGCGTTTCCTTCCGTGTATATGTGAGAAACAATAAAGTGCATGGAAGTAATAAGATTTATACAATCTAGCCATCTGGTCTTTAACTTCGAAGGGACTAGAGAATGATTAGAAAAGGATTGCACTACAAGAAAGTTGTCGGATTCAAGCCAAAATTTAGTCCAATTGTTTTCAGTAGCCTGATTCACCGCCATCATCACACTAATAAACTCCGAATTAGTACCCGTATCATTGCCAATATAAATCGAGAAGTTGTCAACATGTTCACTTTTTAAGTTTCTAAAAACACATCTACACGTTGTAAGATCAGGAGAACCCACTACCATAACATCCAAATTCCCCTTAATCCTACCCAACAGCGGGGCTTCCACAAAATATCTTTGACGTAAGGGGGGCCAGAGGGAATAAGATGTAAGGAGATGCCTTTGAAAATGACAAACTTGCACATATTTGAATTGAAAATTGGAGAAAAATAAGTAAGGGATATGTTTATGACAATCAAGTCCTTGTTGTTGTACCCTAATATTTTCCCTCCCATTTTCATTCAAGACATTCTCCTAGGGTTCTCAAATAATCAAGGTTGCTCAAGAATTGATCAGACAAATTCTTCTCCTAAGCAATGGAGTTACAACTAGGGTTTCACATTTCTCAAGGAATATAGGGTTTCTAAGGCCTCAAGTGGATTTCTTGGTTACTTATATGTCTCAAGGAATGCTCATATCAAGTTTCATGCTTTGCATCACAAGTTTGTTCAGTCAATTGCTCAGATGACTAAAAATTAATTGTATTGGATAAAAAGTCAACTATGTTCAACATACAGTCAAACTTCAAGATTTTTGGTCAACATCAACATTTTGAAGTCACATTCATCATTTGATCAAGGGTTGATCATGATTCATCAAGGAAGACTCTCAAATCATCAAAAGTCAATATATGCCAAATTAGGGGTTCCTTAGGAGATTTCAGTTGAACTTTGACAAAGCATAACTTTCACATGCTTCATCAGACCTTCCCCTACCAAATCCCATTTTGAAAGAAATTAAATTCTCTACAAATTTGCATCTCTAAGTTTAAGTCAAAAAAATGCTTCATTTGAGAGATATGGGCCAATACATTATAGGTCATTTCAAAAGTCAACAAAAAGACACTTTTTGTCAAAGAAACTTATATCAAGATAAATTATTCAAATTAAAAAATTATCAAAAGAGAGATTATAGAGGACATATTGAGCTTTCCAAAAAGTCTAATATCACCTTAAAAAGATGAAAATTGAGAAAGTTATGACTATTGCAAGTTGGGAAATTTTGAGCAAATGCATGAAGTTCAAATTGAGCAAACTTGATATTTTGGGTTATTGGGCCATTGTTTCAGAGTCCGGGCATGTATTACACTCCTTATGCACCTCGGATCTTGCTCGTGTACCCCTTGATCTATTTTATTTTAATTAATTTTTATTTATTCATTATTAATTCAAAAATAAATAAGATAGAATACAAAGGCTTACACAAAGGTCCAAGCTCATGCTATGTTGACCTAATTTCACCCTTATATAATCTCCATTATTTAGACACAAAGGACACGAAGCGTTGTGCTAGAAATCACCTCCAAATACTCAAAAATTATTCAAATTTAGGGGAACTTGGAAACCCTTATCACAACCGTTTTCAAGGCAAAGAAACCAGCTCATTCACTTCCAACATCCTACAGAGTAAGAATGGAGCAAATCTAATGATCCAAAGCTCATGAAACGCCATCGCGTGCATCTTTGATCTCATACTTTTTTTGGAAAATCGTATTTCTATTTTTTTTGTTTGCTTTAAGACATACTAATGGTATCATTGTGTTTATGAAGTATGATAGTATAGGACTGGACCATCGTGGGAGTCCCATGCTGATCATATCATGAATTTCCATACTCACATCGTTTTGAATAATTATCATCGAAACTCCTTTTGCAGCGCGATTCAGCCAAAGAAAACCATCCCATTGAATTTGCAGGGTTCGATTTAGGGGGGTATGGTACCTTTGGAGGGCAAACATGTGTTGTTTTTGCAAGATTGGAAAATATACTCACCGGAGAAGACGACTGGAGCTAGGGCTCTGGCGCCTCTCCGGTCCAGACAATAATTTTGTAATATAATCATTTGGTTTCATATAAACCATCAGATTTATCACCACCCCAACGGTTGAAGAGCGCGCGATAAGGCATTATTATACCAGGGCATAGGTTTGATCCCTGCCTCTGGTATTTTTTTCACATATTTTTGTTGTTTTTCAAATCCTGTGTGACACGCTCTCACGCCTCTTCCATGCGCCCTTAACTCTCAGCCTTCAGATCTTCATCAGGATATCATCAGCATCATCAATCGCTTCAGACCTGCTAGTGTATGGTGGAACTTCGCTGGTTGATCACACCAAATCCAGAAACTCTCTAACAACTTGGGCTTTCCGCTTTATTTGGGCCTAGATGGATTTCTAATTACACACCTCTGTTTGCTTCAATACATGCCCAATCTCTATCTTTTTTTATTTAACTATTACTCCATTTTTTTAACATAATTAGATTAATTTCTTTTTTTTTTAAATTAAAATTAATCTAGAATTTTTAGGTTTTTATTCATTTTTTTATTAATTAACTAATAAACTTTTTTTAATGAATAAATAAATTTATTTTTTTAATCAAAATCAAATTAGGTTTTTTAGGTTTTTTCACTAATTAATCATTTTTTCAATTAAAATCAATTTAGGGCTTTTTTAGGTTTTAAACTTAATTAATCCATTCCTTTTTTTAATTAAAATTGAATAGTCTTTTTAGGTTAATCATCAAATCAAAAATCATAAAAAAGCTCTTTCGCTTTCCTATTTTACGTCTTCACGTAGTTTATTATTTTCGCGTTTTTTTCTTCTGATTAATATAACTGCTCACGGTTTATAATAGTAATTAGGTTTACTTTTCCCGCATTTTTATTACTTGTACCCCCATTCCCGAGGCCATGTAATAGCATAGGAACATTTATTTTTTTTCGCACTTTATCGCTTGCCTATTTTATTTTTACTATTAGTTAATAGGATTGTATGACAAGATAAAAGCAAATGGTAGCAAACCCTAATCAAAGATAAACAATACTTAAAACATAAATCACTTTGCACACCCGCACCTCTAGGGTAACCTCCCTTGTTACCTTTTGGAAAACAGTTATGTCCCTCGAACGTGGTGACGCTTAGTACTGTCCCTCGAAATCAAAGATCGTAGTCCCTCGATGACCCTTTCGATGCTGCATTCGATAAACAATCTAGTCCCTTACGAAATTGCTAAAGCGCCCCTACGAGTTACCTTCTATGACTGTACGATGACCCACGCCTGCCCTTCACATCCAATGATAGAGCTTCCTATTAACTAATGGTAGTATAACACTATCTAAAGGAGGAGGAAAAGTACAAAAAAGACCTTAAGTAAGGGTAGAATACTTTTAATTTCTTGCTCACAAACATTTCAAAACAAAAACATCTTTCACACACACTTTTATAAAATATTTTCAAAACAAAAAATACTTTGTATACACTCTTAACGATATGAGAGTCATTACAAAGTATTTCCTTACCACTGGAAAATTTTCAAAATGTTTTCAAGCATACACAACACAAAGCATTTTTCAAAATGAGCTAGCGATTAAGAGCCCGTAGATGACTACAGATGAAAAGGGTGCTAACACCTTCCCTTTTCATAACCTACCCCTCGAACTCAATAATCTTAAGGTCTTTCCTGTTCTTTTCACCCTTTCATTATTGGATAAAAGAAAAGTCGTTGGCGACTCTTGCTATCCGCAACATTTACGATAAAATGCAAAACCAAAAAGTCAGTTCTCCCACCGTATTACACTTGTATATAGTCCATTTTATAAAGATGTCTTTGAATCTACTTTGACTACGAGCAAACCAAATTCCATTGATAATTTAGATAACATCATAAACTATGACATTCTTGTAAGCCTTAGACTAGTCATGGTTTCTGACAAACCAACGATCCTGAAGAGAATTAATTGTCGGAAAACCTGTAACAATAGAAGAGAACTAGCTCCAAATATGATTGGCAAAGACACAATTAAAGGGAATGTGTTGTGTAGAAAACCTAAAAAATTAATTTGAGTTGATTAAAAAAAACCTAAAATTAATTAGGGTTTATAAAAAAAATTAAAGATTTGGAAAAAGTTTTTTTGTAAAAATAAAAGAAAATAAGAGAAAAAGTAAGAAGAAAAGAGAATTTATAGAAAGAAACCCAAAATGGTTGGGGTGGATGTTGAACCCACGTCCTCAGAACTTCAGGCCAATACCTTCACCACTATGTCAGGCGAACCTTAGTGACAAAGAGAGAGGAAACTAGCGTGCTTTATCATCTGCAAAAACAAACAAATGGTAAAACATCAAAATTCCAAAAGGATGGGATCAAGCCCATGCCTTGGCATAGTAAGCTCTTTAACGCGCGCGCTTTAACTATTGGGGTGGTAATACAACTTGTTTATTTTAATGAAACAAATATTAAAACTGTAAAATCAAGCTTCTCAAATGCACTTTTGTTTTGATGAAGACAAACCATTTTGACAAGAAGGCAAAGATTATTGATCAAGCTAAAAGCATTTATGGATAAAGTATTTGGTTCAAGCACTTAGCAAATTTCAAGGTATAATGATAATACTTACTTTGAACTTAAGACATAGATGCTTAATGGTCAAAAGAAATATTTTATCTTGTCCAAACTTTTACTCAATTTTTCTAAGCAAAAATTCAATTTTTGCTTGGGTGCAATCGATTTGCATATTGGTGCAATCGATTGCATGCTTCACATCTTCAAAGCATTAGCTATTGTTTCTAAGTGCAATCCATTTGCATGTTTATGCAATCGATTTCTCTCAATCAATTTTTGCTACTGACTTCAAGTGCAATCGATTTACACACTTGTGCAATTCATTGCTCACTCAAAATATTTGAATTTTTAGCTGTTGAAACCCCGTGAAATCGATTTACACAAGGGTGCAATCGATTGCATGCTGAACAATTTTGAAAATCAGTAGCTTTACGCATGCCTGTTCATAACACCATTTCATGGAAACCTTTCACTCAATCTTGGAAATTGTTCATGATTCATTTGTAGAAATTTATGTTGTTTCAAAAGGATGCTATGAACATATAAATACTCATTTTCAAAATCATTTTAAGCACCTCTTCCAATCATATTTTCTGAATTTTCAAAAATAAAACTCAAGCTTTTATACACTTTCATACACAAGTTTTCTGCATACTTTCACATATTGTCAACCAGAAAACTTTGAGCATTATATATCTTGAGTCATTGTATACTATTGTTATTGGAAGAGAAGATCAATTCATTGATAAAATCACTCAAAGTGATCATTTCTACACAAACTCACTCAAATCAAATATTGCTATATACTTGCTTATTTTTCAGGATTGTTGAAAATAAGTTCAAGTGGTTTTGTAATCTTGTTTTTCAAGGATTGTTGGATACAAGTAAAGTCACTTTGAGAGGATTGTTCTCATTGTTAACATAGTGAAAATCTAAGAGGATTGTTCTTGGTTTTGGGTAGTTCTTGTTTAAGTTTGCCACTGTTGTACCCCAAAATTTGCCCTCCCATAATCTTCAAAATTATGACAAGCAAATGGTTCAAAGTCTACTCAAGGGCTACACAGTCAACTATCCTCCTAAGCCAGTCAAACTAGGGTTTTGGTTTTTGCAAGGAAGCTGAAGTTTTCAAGAGCTCAATCAAGTCTCCTATGCCTATAAACATTGTCAAGCACCTGCATGTCAAGTTTCAAGACTCTCAGCACAAGATTGCACAGTCAAAAACCCTAATTGCACTACAGTCAACTGTAGGGGCAAAATGGTCATTTGATAGTCAAAAGTTCAAATTTTTGGTCAACATCTTATTTTGAAGCCACAAACATCATTTGATCAATGCTTGATCATGATTCTCAAAGCTTGGCTCAAAAATCATCAAGATGCAAAAGTTTCTATTTTTTGGACAGCTGAAAATTCAACTGTAACTTGACCAAGGCATAACTTTTTCATGTTTCATCAGAAAAATCCCATCCAATTCTCATCTTGAAGGGGGAGACATTTCCTACAACTCATCTTCATACTTCAAGTCCAAGAAATGCTCTCACAAAAAGTTATCAATTTCAACATTATAGGTCATTTTCAAAAGTCAACAAAAAGGGACTTTAAGTCAAAGGCCATAACTTGAGATTGGTAAATCAAAATGACATGGGACCAAAGACATTGGTTAGAGGACTTCAAGACCTTTCTAAAATGTCCAAGAACATGATCAAAGCTTAAAAATTGAGCAAGATATGCATTGGAGAAGTTGGGAAATTTTTGTGAAATGGCCAAAATCATTTATCCTTGAAATTTCATTTTTGACAAAAGGGGCCCACTTTTTCCACTTGAATTAACTTGGCCATGCTTCCCACGTGTCCCACCTTTTATTTCATATTTTTTAATTAATTGTTTCATTTTTAATTGATTTTATTGGATTTAATTAATTTTAAATCTTTTAAAATCAAAAGAAAATCAAAAAGCTTAATTAAATGGAATATTTGGCCTTAACTAACTTTGATTTATCATTATGCAACCTACCAAATTCGTGCAAAGGGCCAAAAGAGCAAGAATTCAAAAATGAGTCAAAAAAGGAAATTTGGTTATGGAGGTTTATGGAGAATCATGAAATTGAATGTGTTGCATTAAGAGGCCATAATTCTTCTTGATACACATTGCCTAATGCATATACAAGTGAGAAAAAAACAAATTGAGGGCTAAGCTGCACCAGAACACAAAGAAAAAACTCACACTTTTGGCAAAAAATCTCAAAACTGAAAACAAGGTTAGAGGTTGATTCGAGGCAAAAGAGTTGTTCAAACATCTTCCTTGAGGATCATAGAACGTTTTCCAATCATTCACCAAGTCCCATACTCAAGAAAACACGAAATCACCATTGAAATTGGTAAGGAAAATTCCAAAATCGTTTTCCATCATTCATGCGTTTTTAACATATTATATTGTTGTTTTTGTGATTAGAATGATGTTTGCAAGCTACCTGCGTAATTTAATTGGAGTTTCATGCTAAAATGAAGGATCCACCATGAGAGCATATTAGGGTTCCATGGAAATTGATTTAGGGGTTTTCATATCAGGAACAATTGGAGCCTAAGATTGCCACCATTAAAATCAGGGCCTTCCACTGAGTGGATTTGAACCATCGCGCCCTATTTCTTTCCCACCACGGCCTAATCGCTATTTCTTGTAATGTCACTTTCTGGAACGGTGTAAAAACCGTTGCCTATGTTTTATTGTATTTTCAGGAAAAAATCCAAGCGAAGGAGACGATGAAGTGGCCGGTTCTGGTTGGTCCATTTAAAATCGCGCGCTAAAAATCCACTAGCGTGTTGTTTTATTTTATATTGATTGTTGTTTATTTAATTTACAAAGAAACAAAGTGGCTCAGTGGCAGGCACGAGCATTGACAAACTACAGGACCTGGGTTCGAGCCCCAGGTCCCTCACTATTTCCATGTTATTTTGCATGCAATATTCCCATGCAGTTTCAGCCTGAAGGAGCACCCTATGTCCATACAATCTGGCCATCCACGTGCCTATGGAGATGGATCAAATGGCCACAATCTGAAGCGCACCATGGACTGCAGTCAACCACTTCACACCCTAGTGTCAAAGTCAACGAGGCTTAAGGAATTGGGCCCTAAACTGCTGGGCTTCACCTCCAAAATTAGGGGCAGACCCCCTAGGTTTGCAAACTTTTTTCATTCTTTGTTTTTTTTTCTTTCTTTTAATTATTGTTTTATTAATTAATTTAATATTTTCAATATATAAAAAACACCAAAAAAAACAGAAAAGATAAAAAAATAATAAACATTTTTATTTTAGTATTTTTGTAAATAAATCCCATAATTAATTTAGTTTTTAATTCTAGGTTGTTAATTTAATTCTTTTTCTCAATAACCAAAAATAATAAAAATAAACCTTTAGCACTTTCTTTTTATTAAATATTTTTATTATAAATATCATTAACCATTAGTTTTGTAAATAAATTTTATAATTAATTTAGTTTTAATTCTAGGTTATTAACTTTAATGTATTTTCTTTAATAAATTAAAAACAATTAGAACTAGAATTATTTGACTTTTAAATTCCAAGTTAATTTTCTTTAATGCCATAAATACAAAAAAAAACATAAAAATGAGTCATTGCCTTTATTTAACTTAATTATTTTAATAATGTTATTTTAATTCCTTTAAAGGGTCCAACGCCCTCGCATTTGAATATATTTTCTTTTCGCGCATTTTATTTATCTCTTTTTTTTGTGAATATAATGTAATTGCTCCAAAGCCCTGTAATAGTTAATTAGGCATTTATTTTCTGCATTTCTATTTTAAATCGGGTCTGGATTAATTTGGCGATGTAGACCCGCGCCTTTGTAATAGCGTAAGACCTTTATCTTTTCCGCACTTTAAATTCCCGCACCTTTAACTGTTAAACAATAACATGAAAGAATGAATGCCCAAAAATAAAATCAAAGCGTAGATCATCAGTACATGACAAGACAATAAACTGAAAATGACACACAATTCACACACCACCCCTAGGGTACGCCTCACTGTTGCCTTGCCTCGAAAGGTGATCGTCGAGTAGAGGATGTCTTAGTAAGTCCTCATGATCCGGGAACCTGGCATGAGGGTAGCTTCTAAGGTGTCTTCCTATTACTCCGGTGATCACCATGTCCCGAACCTCGAATTGAACCTCGAATTGACCTGAACACCTCCAACGGTGGTGCTACCTACCTCTCAATGGTGGGATGGCACTACTTTAAGGACATTTACACAGACGAATTCCTTAGGGTAGGTAGATTCTCATAGATACTTGCTCTTTTCAAAAACAAACAAAATACTTTTCACACCTACACTTTCTAAAAGTTTTCAAACAAATTTTTCATACACTCTTGAGGACAGATACAAGAGTTACTTAGAAATTTTTCAAACGAAACTTTTTTCAAAACCCACTCACAATTGAAAAGCAAACCTTTTGAAAACACAATGAGCAAGTATCTAAGAGCCCATGGATAACCATGGATAGAAAGGGTGCTAACACCTTCCCTTTCTATAATCTACCTCCCGAACCGAGACCAATCTCTTTAAGGAATTTTTCTGTGCTTTTGTCCTTTCCATTTGGAGAAAATAAAAGACGGTGGCGACTCTTGCTTACCGCGACATTTCGCGAAACCAGCGTTAAACAGTCAGTTCCAGATCCACCGATCACAGAACTGGCGACTCTGCTGGGGACTTAACTTAAAGTGAGGTGTACCTTAGGGTTAGTTCATAACTGTGTTTTCAATTGTATTGATTTGTTTGCTTTACTATTGTGGGTTGCATGGGAGTTACATAGATCCTAACCCGGATCCGGGGATACCCTGTTTAGGTAGCATAAGCTGTGAGGGACCTGTCCGGCGTAGACCGACACGGGTGAAGCAGTGGCTACGTTGGTGTGGCGCCTTGGTCTGTACCGATATCCCTCGTGTTGAAACGGGGAGAATATGGGTCTTCCAAGGAGCCATTAAGCACCAACAGACCTTAGAACCCTACATGACCCAACTTGGCCATTAGAACAGTAGCAGTATGCTATGCCCATTGAGGCTAAACTCTCGTGATGGTTCTGGCCGCAAGAAAAGATTGCAATGCTGGAGTTATGACCGATTGAGGGTAGTCAATGATATTGGGATCCTCTAAGAACCCGGTTACTTTGATAGGACAGGTATGAACCAACAAACTGAAAGAGGGTAATACCTAGACCTCATGCTGGCCTAAACTCTAAGGGCTCTTTTGTGTGACTTGTGTGCCTTCGTACTTGACTATTTGCATGCTTGTTGTCTGACACTTGAGTTTCCTGCAGGTTTTGTTTATAGTCCTTAATTAGGACTTATAACAGGGTTTACTGAATTCCTTGCAGGTTTTGTTTTAGTCCTTAATTAGGACTCATAACAAGGTTTACCGAGTTTCTTACAGGTTTTGTTTAAGTCCTTAATTGGGACTAATAATAGGGTTTATTCACATTACCCCCATGCATACCATAACATCATACCATTGCATACATCCTAACCAATTTCAAGGATCTCAAGGGTCTGTGATGCAGGTCAGGATGAACCAACTGCCCAACAAGGGGCAAAGAGGATTTATTTTCCTCTAGACAAAGTTGTCAGGGGCTATGACCCACTTGATATGGTGAGCTTTGACTCTTGAAGAAGGTTCCCTTAACCAAGGTTGTTTGGAAATCAAAACCAGACATGATGACTAAAGTCAGGGGCTATGACCCACTGGATATGGTGAGCCTTTGACCCTTGAAGAAGAATTCTCAATAACATGGGTTTCCTTCAATCAAGCTACCGGACCCAAATTCTAACAAATTTTCTAGTTTACCCCGCGAGGTCCTTGAAAACATTGCATGCATATCATACACATCATTGCATAACAGGTATCTTTGTTGCAGGTCACTTACCTTTCTCGCTGTTTATTTCAGCAATGGCCTTCCAACCAGATAACCAGGGTCTTCATGCTCAAGAGACTCAGTTCAGGGAGATCTTTCTAAGCCTATCCAAGGGGCAGGAAGAGTTAAGGACACTCCTCATGGGGAATCTGGCCAAGAAAAGTCCCGAAGATGACAAAGACGAACGGCTGAAACGTCTACAAGCTGAGGTAGACACATTGAAAACCCAGATGCTGGGGCAAAGGGCCCTCATTCAAGGTTTAGCCCGGGAGCAAGGAGAGTTGAGGGCCATGATCAGTCAGCTTCCTCAAGGCATGAAGCAACCAGTCCGAGTCAGGGGCCAGGTCTTTGATCAGCTTCCAAGAGGACAAGAGTCTGGTATGGGGAAAAATAGACCTCTTCAAATTGCTACCACTTCACAGGTCCAACCACAACCTCGCCCGGAGCAAAGGGTTGATCAGAGCGAGCCAAACAAGCCCAGGAGGCAATTTACCCAGCTCAACACGTCGTTGTCTCAAGCCTTACAACACTTGTTGAGACTGAATCTGATTACATTAAGGGACCCTCCTAAGAATCAGAATACAGTGTCACCAAAGTATAATCCCAACGCCCGCTGCGCTTATCATTCCGACAGCCCGGGGCATAATACAAACGACTGTTGGTCTCTGAAGAACAAGATTCAGGACATGATTGACGAAGGAGCAGTGGAATTCACCCAAGATGGTCAGGCCGAGTTCTTCTACTACCCCTGCAAGACTCACCATTTGAAGTGACAAATCCTGAGACTGGAAAACTTTTGTTCATTCGAATGTCCAAGTTGTATTTTTCTTTGACTGTTTAAACATTTATTCATGTTAAACACTGTTATTTCATTAATGCATCGCATATGTCTATTTTGAAACAATATATTCGTATTCACTAAATGCAAATTATTTTCATATTTTTTTTCTGATGTCAACTCTTGATCTAAAATTCTAAGCCTCTTGAGGGAGGATGACGAAAACGATACCACAACAATTACAGTATGCTTTTGAACAGACCCCGCTGATGAAGTACAGGCATTATTTCAATCCCTAAACACTGGAGTTATAAGGAAGATAATCCCTCGTCAACCCCTCTGAGCCAAAGAAGTAGGAGTTTTTTTCTTTTCGAAATTTAAAACCCTTAATCATAACCTGGGGCAGGGTAGTCTCTCAGTTGATCCAAGTGCATAATAAATGGCACCAAAGAGGTCCTTACAAAACAACGAAAGACAGTGATGGTTCCGAATAATCAATAACGAAAGGCAGTCATTATCTCAAAAAATGAAAAACTCAGTAAGTCAAAACCTATGAAGGAGACTTACAAAACTGGGGCATCCCGCTGATTGTAATTCCAAAAAAGGAAACAGTTCAGGCAAAAAAAAATAGGGATAACAAAATCAAGAAAGAAAAAAGAGGTCATGCAAACCCTCAATAAAAAAGGAAATGACTGCCCATTCAAATGAATTGTCAACATCCGAATCATCACCGGAAAATCAGAGCAAAGACTCAAACAAGGTCTAACGCACGATCAACTGAGTTTAGGTTTGGAGAATATCACGAAGAGCGGGTGGGTACAAATAAAATTTGAGCCTTTATCCTTTGTTTCTTAAACCGTGAACCAGGCCACGTTATAACCCTTAAAAGTCCTAGCTGAAGCATGGGTTAGTTCGAAAGCATACTGTTACGAAAGGTATCCTGACTCCTTAAGGCTTACGGTAAATACGGAGTTGACATCACGTTTTACAAACATTCACTTGTTTTATGAAAAAAGAATGCATTTTCAAAATCTTCAAGACAGACATAGGTTTTGCATTTTTAACATAACTTTGTTTGCATATGACTTTTTGTTTAAACAGCATAGAAGTTCGCACGATGAATACTTAATGAACAGAGGCACTTCCAATCAAGGGGCATGATATGATCAGAGTCCATTATCTGGGGCAGTCCAATCAAGATTCGGAGAATCTCTCAAAGGCCAAATAGCCTGGGGCAAATCTCCGCCTGAGTCACTTGGGGCATTCCAACAGCGAATCTTTCCTGATCAAATACCTTCTGGTGGCATGACAAAACACTTCTAACAGGGGCAACTCCCTACTTTCTGAGAACGGACATAGTCGAAAAAAAATACTACGCATAATCAAAGACCCGCTAGGTTGACACACCTAGGCAAAAATAAGGGCTTCCCGGCGAACCAAAAGGGTTCGGGCAAAAATAAGGGATGAAAATGAAAAAATCTGTACAGCCGGCAAGTCGAAAACCTGAAAAGGCAGCTTGGGCAAAAATGGGTATCCCGGTGGACTGAAAACCCGAAAGGGCGGTCCAGGCAAAAGTTAGGGATCAAAGCGTACGACTATGTCCTATCATCTCGTCACTTGCCTACTAGAAGAAGGTTTGTCTATCAACAACTATCAGCACCTCGCAGGTCTTCCTCTCCCACCTCAGAAACAGGGGCAATAAAGAGTCGTCTAAGAGCAATCTAATTGTTCTGTCCTCCAGGGTACCAAGATGGGTTCAGCAGAAGAACGTAACCAGATATCTTAAATCCCCAGAGAGTGAACCAACAAGTCAATACACTCTCCTCAAGTGAAGCTACTATCAAACTTAAGGAAGTTGAGTATCCTCCAGCAGATCTCAACATTCCCCAGCAGCATGCATATTCTTAACAAGCCTCCCCGGCAATCTTGGTCTAAAGATTGTTCCCCTGCGGCATATCAAACATTCAAAGGAATCACTTCCCCCCGCAGCTCAAAACTTCCCCAAGAGAGTCCAATCCAGCTTCCCCAGGAAAGTTGGAATCCATCTCCCCAAGCAGTAAGCTTATCCCCAGTAGATTCTGGAAGCTTATCCTCGCAGAGCACGAACGCGTCGTCCGGCTTTATTCAAAGAGTTATTTCCGTACTAGGATATAACTGGGTTATCCTCAGCCAAAAGCCACGGAAAGAGCGTCCTCGACGAAATATCCTTATCCCCAGCGAAGTCTATCAACACTTCCAACAACAGCAAAGGTATCCCCAGCAAGTTATTATCAACAACTCAACAAAGTACCTCTCTCCCCACAGAGTATTGCTTCCCAGCAAGATCGTTAGAGTACTTTCCTCCCCGCAGAGTTATTCCATTCGTCAAGTTTATTCCCCAACGGAGTCATCTTCTCCTACCGGTATTCTTACAACTATCATCCAGCGGAAGCAAGATCTATTCTTCAAACTTCAGCCCAGGAGTGACTTCCCGGCACCCGTCAAGGATTTACTTTCCTAGACGAAAGCATACATTCCTAAACATCACATACATCATTATAGCATGCATAGACGCATCATATCTTACAAGTCTCATTTATGTTGAGAACATCATTGCTTGATCCATATCACGCATTACATATGACTGACCTTTACCTTTCAGGAAAGATTCAGTTAAATTCTCAATCATATTTCAAGACCTAGACCGGTTCAGTTAATCGACTCCAAAGATTTCTTATCCAGTCCAAGGCCTTCTCTAGTCCAGCTAAATCGACCCCAAACAGATTTTTCCGATGAAGACTCAGTAGAAGTTATCCAGGTTTTTCTCAAACGTCCGCTTTTGAGATTATAATTTCCTATGGTTCTCTCCCTAATGTTGTGGAGATGATAATTCCATTCCAAGTTTTTCTCAAACGTCCGCTTTTGAGATTATAATTTCCTATGGTTCTCTCCCCAATGTTGTGGAGATGATAATTCCATTCCAGGTTTTTCTCAAACGTCCGCTTTTGAGATTATAATTTCCTATGGTTCTCTCCCCAATGCTGCGGAGACGATAATTCCAACCCAGGTTTTTCTCAAACGTCCGCTTTTGAGATTATAATTTCCTATGGTTCTCTCCCCGATGCTGCGGAGACGATAATTCCAACCCAGGTTTTTCTCAAACGTCCGCTTTTGAGATTATAATTTCCTATGGTTCTCTCCCCAATGCTGCGGAGACGATAATTCCAACCCAGGTTTTTCTCAAACGTCCACTTTTGAGATTATAATTTCCTATGGTTCTCTCCCCAATGTTGTGGAGATGATAATTCCATTCCAGGTTTTTCTCAAACGTCCGCTTTTGAGATTATAATTTCCTATGGTTCTCTCCCCAATGTTGTGGAGATGATAATTCCATTCCAGGTTTTTCTCAAACGTCCGCTTTTGAGATTATAATTTCCTATGGTTCTCTCCCCAATGTTGTGGAGATGATAATTCCATTCCAGGTTTTTCTCAAACGTCCGCTTTTGAGATTATAATTTCCTATGGTTCTCTCCCCAATGCTGCGGAGACGATAATTCCAACCCAGGTTTTTCTCAAACGTCCGCTTTTGAGATTATAATTTCCTATGGTTCTCTCCCCGATGCTGCGGAGACGATAATTCCAACCCAGGTTTTTCTCAAACGTCCGCTTTTGAGATTATAATTTCCTATGGTTCTCTCCCCAATGCTGCGGAGACGATAATTCCAACCCAGGTTTTTCTCAAATGTCCGCTTTTGAGATTATAATTTCCTATGGTTCTCACCCCAATGTTGTGGAGATGATAATTCCATTCCAGGTTTTTCTCAAACGTCCGCTTTTGAGATTATAATTTCCTATGGTTCTCTCCCCGATCCTGCGGAGACGATAATTCCAACCCAGGTTTTTCTCAAACGTCCGCTTTTGAGATTATAATTTCCTATGGTTCTCTCCCCAATGTTGTGGAGATGATAATTCCATTCCAGGTTTTTCTCAAACGTCCGCTTTTGAGATTATAATTTCCTATGGTTCTCTCCCCGATCTTGCGGAGACGATAATTCCACTCCAGGTTTTTCTCAATGTTTGCTATTGAGATTATAATTGCCTATGGTTCTCTCCCCGATCCTGCGGAGACGATAATTCCATTTCAGGTTTTTCTCAATGTTTGCTATTGAGATTATAATTGCCTATGGTTCTCTCCCCAATGCTGCGGAGATGATAATTCCACTCCAGGTTTTTCTCAATGTTTGCTATTGAGATTGTAATCACCTATGGTTCTCTCCCCGATCCTGCGGAGCTGATAATTCCATCCAAGGTTTTCCCAATGATTGCTATTGAGGTTGTAATCGCCTATGGTTCTCTCCCCGATACTGCGGAGATGGTAATCCCCACCAAGATTCTCTCAACAATTGCTGTTGAAGTTGAAGTCGCCCAAGGTTCTCTCACAGTTCCTGTTGAGGTAGTAACCACCCCTGGTTCATTCATCACCGTTTGAAGATCCAGATCCAGCTCCTGTAACCAGTCAGGACACATCTATACCAGGCATCTGAAGACCAGCTCCTGTAACATGTCAGGTAATCGTTTTTTTTCTTTTGCAGGTACGCAAGTTCTCGCTAAGGAATCTCTTACGCGATCGACACCCAGATGGCATCTATAAACCCATCATCATATCCATCAATCTCCAAATGGCATCTATAAGCCCATTCCACCATCACACTGCTACTATGTGAGTGCAAATTTCTGGGCACTCTAGTGTTCAATCATCTTCCACCCTCGGATCACGAAAGGCACACAAGCCAATCTATATCCTCAGGTCTAAGAAGATTGAACAGGGGCAACTGTTGTACCCCAAAATTTTCCCTCCTATAATCTTCAAAATTATGATAAGCAAATGGTTCAAAGTCTACTCAAGGGCTACACAGTCAACTATCCTCCTAAGCCAGTCAAACTAGGGTTTTGGTTTTTGCAAGGAAGCTGAAGTTTTCAAGAGCTCAATCAAGTCTCCTATGCCTATAAACATTGTCAAGCACCTGCATGTCAAGTTTCAAGACTCTCAGCACAAGATTGCACAGTCAAAAACCCTAATTGCACTACAGTCAACTGTAGGGGCAAAATGGTCATTTGATAGTCAAAAGTTCAAATTTTTGGTCAACATCTTATTTTGAAGCCACAAACATCATTTGATCAATGCTTGATCATGATTCTCAAAGCTTGGCTCAAAAATCATCAAGATGCAAAAGTTTCTATTTTTTGGACAGCTGAAAAGTCAACTGTAACTTGACCAAGGCATAACTTTTTCATGGTTCATCAGAAAAATCCCATCCAATGCTCATCTTGAAGGGGGAGACATTTCCTACAACTCATCTTCATACTTCAAGTCCAAGAAATGCTCTCACAAAAAGTTATCAATTTCAACATTATAGGTCATTTTCAAAAGTCAACAAAAAGGGACTTTAAGTCAAAGGCCATAACTTGAGATTGGTAAATCAAAATGACATGGGACCAAAGACATTGGTTAGAGGACTTCAAGACCTTTCTAAAATGTCCAAGAACATGATCAAAGCTTAAAAATTGAGCAAGATATGCATTGGAGAAGTTGGGAAATTTTTGTGAAATGGCCAAAATCATTTATCCTTGAAATTTCATTTTTGACAAAAGGGGCCCACTTTTTCCACTTGAATTAACTTGGCCATGCTTCCCACGTGTCCCACCTTTTATTTCATATTTTTTAATTAATTTTTTCATTTTTAATTGATTTTATTGGATTTAATTAATTTTAAATCTTTTAAAATCAAAAGAAAATCAAAAAGCTTAATTAAATGGAATATTTGGCCTTAACTAACTTTGATTTATCATTATGCAACCTACAAAATTCGTGCAAAGGGCCAAAAGAGCAAGAATTCAAAAATGAGTCAAAAAAGGAAATTTGGTTATGGAGGTTTATGGAGAATCATGAAATTGAATGTGTTGCATTAAGAGGCCATAATTCTTCTTGATACACATTTCCTAATGCATATACAAGTGAGACAAAAAGAAATTGAGGGCTAAGCTGCACCAGAACACAAAGAAAAAACTCACACTTTTGGCAAAAAATCTCAAAACTGAAAACAAGGTTAGAGGTTGATTCGAGGCAAAAGAGTTGTTCAAACATCTTCCTTGAGGATCATAGAACGTTTTCCAATCATTCACCAAGTCCCATACTCAAGAAAACACGAAATCACCATTGAAATTGGTAAGGAAAATTCCAAAATCGTTTTCCATCATTCATGCGTTTTTAACATATTCTATTGTTGTTTTTGTGATTAGAATGATGTTTGCAAGCTACCTGCGTAATTTAATTGGAGTTTCATGCTAAAATGAAGGATCCACCACGAGAGCATATTAGGGTTCCATGGAAATTGATTTAGGGGTTTTCATATCAGGAACAATTGGAGCCTAAGATTGCCACCATTAAAATCAGGGCCTTCCACTGAGTGGATTTGAACCATCGCGCCCTATTTCTTTCCCACCACGGCCTAATCGCTATTTCTTGTAATGTCACTTTCTGGAACGGTGTAAAAACCGTTGCCTATGTTTTATTGTATTTTCAGGAAAAAAAGCCAAGCGAAGGAGACGATGAAGTGGCCGGTTCTGGTTGGTCCATTTAAAATCGCGCGCTAAAAATCCACTAGCGTGTTGTTTTATTTTATATTGATTGTTGTTTATTTAATTTACAAAGAAACAAAGTGGCTCAGTGGCAGGCACGAGCATTGACAAACTACAGGACCTGGGTTCGAGCCCCAGGTCCCTCACTATTTCCATGTTATTTTGCATGCAATATTCCCATGCAGTTTCAGCCTGAAGGAGCACCCTATGTCCATACAATCTGGCCATCCACGTGCCTATGGAGATGGATCAAATGGCCACAATCTGAAGCGCACCATGGACTGCAGTCAACCACTTCACACCCTAGTGTCAAAGTCAACGAGGCTTAAGGAATTGGGCCCTAAACTGCTGGGCTTCACCTCCAAAATTAGGGGCAGAACCCCTAGGTTTGCAAACTTTTTTCATTCTTTGTTTTTTTTTTCTTTCTTTTAATTATTGTTTTATTAATTAATTTAATATTTTCAATATATAAAAAACACCAAAAAAAACAGAAAAGATAAAAAAATAATAAACATTTTTATTTTAGTATTTTTGTAAATAAATCCCATAATTAATTTAGTTTTTAATTCTAGGTTGTTAATTTAATTCTTTTTCTCAATAACCAAAAATAATAAAAATAAACCTTTAGCACTTTCTTTTTATTAAATATTTTTATTATAAATATCATTAACCATTAGTTTTGTAAATAAATTTTATAATTAATTTAGTTTTAATTCTAGGTTATTAACTTTAATGTATTTTCTTTAATAAATTAAAAACAATTAGAACTAGAATTATTTGACTTTTAAATTCCAAGTTAATTTTCTTTAATGCCATAAATACAAAAAAAAAACATAAAAATGAGTCATTGCCTTTATTTAACTTAATTATTTTAATAATGTTATTTTAATTCCTTTAAAGGGTCCAACGCCCTCGCATTTGAATATATTTTCTTTTCGCGCATTTTATTTATCTCTTTTTTTTGTGAATATAATGTAATTGCTCCAAAGCCCTGTAATAGTTAATTAGGCATTTATTTTCTGCATTTCTATTTTAAATCGGGTCTGGATTAATTTGGCGATGTAGATCCGCGCCTTTGTAATAGCGTAGGACCTTTATCTTTTCCGCACTTTAAATTCCCGCACCTTTAACTGTTAAACAATAACATGAAAGAATGAATGCCCAAAAATAAAATCAAAGCGTAGATCATCAGTACATGACAAGACAATAAACTGAAAATGACACACAATTCACACACCACCCCTAGGGTACGCCTCGCTGTTGCCTTGCCTCGAAAGGTGATCGTCGAGTAGAGGATGTCTTAGTAAGTCCTCATGATCTGGGAACCTGGCATGAGGGTAGCTTCTAAGGTGTCTTCCTATTACTCCGGTGATCACCATGTCCCGAACCTCGAATTGAACCTCGAATTGACCCGAACACCTCCAACGGTGGTGCTACCTACCTCTCAATGGTGGGATGGCACTACTTTAAGGACATTTACACAGACGAATTCCTTAGGGTAGGTAGATTCTCATAGATACTTGCTCTTTTCAAAAACAAACAAAATACTTTTCACACCTACACTTTCTAAAAGTTTTCAAATAAATTTTTCATACACTCTTGAGGACAGATACAAGAGTTACTTAGAAATTTTTCAAACGAAACTTTTTTCAAAACCCACTCACAATTGAAAAGTAAACCTTTTGAAAACACAATGAGCAAGTATCTAAGAGCCCATGGATAACCATGGATAGAAAGGGTGCTAACACCTTCCCTTTCTATAATCTACCTCTCGAACCGAGAGCAATCTCTTTAAGGAATTTTTATGTGCTTTTGTCCTTTCCATTTGGAGAAAATAAAATACGGTGGCGACTCTTGCTTACCGCGACATTTCGCGAAACCAGCGTTAAACAGTCAGTTCCAGATCCACCGATCACAGCCACAATAAGGAAATCTCTTTCATGTTGAAAGGGGACTGGAGTACTCTCGGACTGTAAGGGGAACCAGGATATACCGCTTGTGTCTCTTTATTTTTCTGCACTTTACTCTTTCATAAACTCACCATAAACCAGAAAAATAATATTCATCATCACTAAAACCAGAAAAAATTTAAAGTACCTAATTCACCCCCCCCCCCCCCCCCCTCTTAGGCGCACTTTGTACTTACAATTGGCATCAGAGCAGGTTATAGGTAACCTGTTCCTAAAAGATCCAGAATGGCTTCCACAAATCAAAATCCCATTTTCAGAGATGGTGGTAATAACAACAAGCCTCCTCTATTTTGTTGTGAATATTTTGACTTCTGGAAAATATGCATGAAGGCACATCTAGAAGCACTAGGAGAAGAAATATGGGATGCCGTTGAGAATGGTCCATTTATTCCTATAACAGTAATCAATGGTGTTGGCTCATCAAAGCCTAAAGCTGCATGGGATGAAGATGATAATAAGAAGGATCTCTATGATAAAAAGGCAATAAATCTTCTTCAAGGTGCACTTAGCATGGATGAATTCTTTTGTGTCTCGGCATGCAAAACAACGAAAGAAATATGGGATACCTTGGTACAAACTCATGAAGGAATTGTTGAAGTTAAAAGATCAAGACTAAATACTTTGAGTCAAGAATACGAGTTATTTCGAGTGCATCCCGGAGAAATAATCCTTGACTTGCAAAAGAGATTCGTGCACTTTACAAATCATCTAAGTGCACTTGGTAAGACTTTGACGAATGATGAACTAAATTTGAAAGTACTTAGATCCTTAACTAGGGAATGGTAACCAAAGGTAACGGAAATTTCAGAAAAGAAAAGACTCTCTTCAATGACTTCCGCAACATTGTTTGGAAAACTTCAAGAATATGAAACGGAACTCGGAAGACTTGAAAAGCATGAAAATCAAGAGAAGAAATCCAATAATATTGCCTTAAATATTGATTCCAAGGAAGTTGAAAAGGAAGACAATCCGGAAGAAGATGAAAATTTCATGCTTCTTGTTAAAAGGCTTGGTAAGTTTTTTGGTAGAAATGACAAATGCCTTTCTCGTGCAAAAAGAAAGAAACAATTTAAGAAAAGGGAAGCTTCCACATCAACACAAGAAGTCACATATTATGAATGCGGTAAGCAAAGTCATATCAAGACGGATTATCCAAAACTCTCCAAGAAAGGTGGCTACAAAAGAAAAAAGGCATTTAAGAACAAAAAGGCCTATGTTGCATGAGAGGGTAATGAAATAAGTTCTTCGTCCAATTCTGATAGTGATGAAAGAGCAAATCTAGCATTGATGGCCTCACACCATTCTGATAATGAAGATGATGAGGTTAGTAATGAATTTTCTATTTTTGATAGTGATGCACAAGGTGCTATAGATGAACTATCAAATGAATGCAAAATTATGTATAAAACTATTTCATCTCAAAATAAACAAATTTCATCTTTAGAAGAAAAATATGAAACTATGGAAAAAGATTTCAAAGAAGAAAAACAAAAATTAAGTGATGAACAAAGACATAATTTTGTATGCAAAAATTATGAATCACTCTCTTTCAAAATTGTCCAATTAAAAAGAGTTATTGAATGATATGAAAAAAAGTCAAATTAGATTGGAAGGTGTTAGCCAACAAAGATATTCCAATGATAAAAGTGGACTTGGATATTCAAAGTTTTCAAAACCAAGTTCTAATAAAACTATCTCTGTTAAGGCTAGTGATCAATCATCCAAAGAGAAAGTGAACAAACCTAAAGTGGTTCATCACTATCCTAAAAAGAGAACATTTCCTAAGAAGAAATCTTATCCTTCTAGATATAGAAGTAACTTTGGACCTACTTGTTTTTATTGTAGTATTAAAGGTCATACACCTAATGCTTGCAATGTTAGAAACTTTAGTGTGGAGAGTGGGCATTATGTGTGGGTAAATAAAGGTACTAATTATGAAGGACCCAAAGAAACTTGGGTACCTAACAAAACCTCATTTGTTTTGTAGGTATGCTTGAAGACCACATGCAATCTTTGGTATCTTGACAGTGGTTGTTCAAAGCATATGACGAGAGACTTAAACCAATTTTAAAATCTAGTACTAAAGGCCAAGGGTTTTGTCACTTATGGAGACAATAATAAGGGAAGAATTATTGGCAAAGGCAAAGTTGGTGTTCCACCTTCCACATCCATTGAAGATGTTCTTTATATTGAAGGACTAAAGCACAATCTTATTAGTATTAGCCAACTTTGTGACAAAGACTTCAAGATCAAGTTCACCAAAGATGAATGCTTGATAGAATACAAAGTCACACATGAGGTTATACTTAAAGGTAAAAGAATTAATAATATATTTATGATTTCCCTTGATGATCCATCTTTGAAGGTAAAATGTCTCATGGCGAACAACTAAGATTCATGGCTTTGGCACAAAAGAATTGCTCATATTCATATGGAACACTTGAATAAATTAATCAAGCATGATCTTGTCATTGGATTGCCTAATAGAAAATTTGTCAAAGATAGACTTTGTGATGCTTGTCAAAAAGGGAAACAAACAAAATCAACTTTCAAATCTAAGAATGTGGTGTCTACTACAAGGCCACTCTAATTGTTGCATATGGACTTATTTGGTCCATCAAAAACAAGAAGTTTCAGAGGTAATGTATATGCTTTGTTTATTGTTGAAGATTTCTCTAGATATACTTGGACATTCTTTTTAGTGCAGAAAAGTGATGCATTCAAGGCGTTTAATAAGTATGCTAAACAAATTCAAAATGAGAAGTTTTAACAATTGCATCCATAAGAAGTGATCATGGCGGAGAATTTCAAAATGCTCTATTTGAAGAATTTTATGGAGAACATGTAATATCTCACAACTTATCAGCACCAAGGACTCCTCAACAAAATGGAGTGGTGGAAAGAAATAATATATCTCTTGTAGAGATTGCAAGAATGATGCTTAGCGATTCAAATCTTCCAAAATATTTTTGGGTGGATGCGGTGAGCACGACATGCTTTGTTAGCAATTGAGTTAACATAAGACCAATCTTGAAGAAAACTCCATATGAAATTTTCAAAGGGAGGAAACTAAACATTGCTTTCTTTCACATTTTCGATTGCAAATGCTTTGTCTTAAACAACGACAAAGATAACCTTGGTAAGTTTGATGAAAAATCAGATGAAGGTACTTTTCTTGGCTACTCTCTTTCTAGTAAGGCATATAGAATTTATAACAAAAGAACTTTAACAATTGAAGAATCAATGCATGTATCTTTTGATGAATCTAACCCCTCCAAGGAGGATAATATTGTTTGTAATGATGATGATGATGATGAAATACTAGAAGGTCCTCAAGAAAATACTTCCAAAGATCAACCAATTCAACAAGAAGAATCACCCCAACAAGAATCAAATTTCAATGATCTACCAAAAGAATTGAGAACTCATAGAGATCATCCTATCGATAAAGTAATTGGTGATATAAGTCAAGTTGTGATAACAAGAGTAAATCTCAAAGATGCTTCTCTAAACATGGCATTTGTCTCTCAAATTGAACCTTCCAAAGTTGATGAAGCCTTAGGCGATGACCAATGGATTATTGCTATGCAAGAAGAGTTAAATCAATTTGAAAGGAATCGAGTTTGGGAACTTGTCCCTAGGCCAAGCAACAAACACATTATTGGAACAAGATGGGTGTTTAAAAACAAACTTAATGAAAATGGAATAATTGTTCGGAACAAAGCAAGGTTGGTAGCACAAGGCTACAATCAAGAAGAAGGAATAGAGTTTGAAGAAACTTTCTCTCCGGTTGCAAGGTTAGAAGCTATTCGTCTTTTACTTGCCTATGCTTGTTCATTAAATTTTCAGCTTTTCCAAATGGATATCAAAAGCGCATTCTTGAATGGATATATCAATGAAGAAGTCTACGTTAAGCAACCCCCGGGGTTCGAAGATTTCAAGAATCCATCTCATGTATTTAAATTGATAAAATCTCTCTCTGGTTGAAACAAGCACCAAGGGCATGGTACGATCGACTAAGTAACTTCCTATGCGAAAAAGGTTTTGAAAAGGGTAAAGTTGACAAGACATTGTTTATCAAGAAAATCAAAGGTGACACTTTTCTAGTTCAAGTCTATGTTGACGATATCATTTTCGGCTTTTCAAACAAAGAAATGTGTGAATAATTTTCAGCAATGATGTAAGGAGAATTTGAGATGTCCATGATGGGTAAAATGAATTATTTTCTTAGACTTCAAATCAAGCAATTAAAGGATGGCATCTTCATCAACCAATCCAAGTATTACAAGGAACTGTTGAAAATATTTGACATGGATAACTGTAAGGCAATGTCTACACCAATGGGTTCCGGTACATATGTTGATCAAGATGAATCAGGTGTTTCCATTAACATTACAAAATATCAAGGTATGATGGGCTCCTTATTATATCTGACGGCAAGCGGTCTTGACATAATGTTTAGTGTTTGTCTATGTGCTCGCTTTCAAGAAAATCCAAAGGAATCTCATCTCATGGCGGTGAAACGCATCATGAAGTATCTCAAAGGAACAACAAATTTGGATTATGGTATCCTAAAGGTAGTGTTTATAATTTAGTTGGTTATTCTAACACGGATTATGCAGGTTGTAAAACTGATAGAAAAAGCACAAGTGGTACTTGTCACATGCTTTGAAATGCATTAGTAGCATGGGCTTGCAAGAAGCAAGCATGCGTTTCTCTTAGCACAGACGAAGCAGAATATATTGCAGCGGGTAGTAGTTGCGCTCAAATATTATGGCTCAAGAAATAACTTCATGACTACGGACTCGATCTAGGATGCATTCTTCTACGGTGCAACAATACAAGTGCAATAAACATTACAAAGAATCCGATCATGCATCTAAGAACCAAACACAACGACATACGACATCATTTCCTTCGTGATCATGTACTTCAAGGATATGTCGAGGTCACATTCGTAGATACTCATAATCAATTTGTCGATATCTTCACTAAACCTTTGGCAAGAGAACCGTTTTACAAGATTCGACGATAACTTGGCATTCTTGATGAACACGACATATAAGGTGCTTTCTATCCTTTTTACGCTTTCACATACCTGTTTTAACTTTGTTATATGTGAATATATATGTTAAGTGGTGTTTAAATGTAATAAAAGCATGTTTTTGGTCAGTTTTGGTTGATGCAAATCGATTGCAAAATAGTGTAAATCGATTGCTCACTGTAAGTTTTATTTTTGAACTTTCTGTTTTCAGTGCAATTCGATTGCACAATAGTGCAAATCGATTTCACACTGTGCATTTCAATTTTCTTTTGATTCTGTTTTGTGTGCAAATCGATTGCATCTGTATGCAAATCGATTGCACCTTCTCTAATTTAACTTTATGACATTGATTGGCTCACACAATTCCGAGAATGAAGATGATGAGGTTAGTAATGAATTTTCTCTTTTTGATAGTGATGCACAAGGTGCTATAGATGAACTATTAAATGAATGCAAAATTCTGTATAAAACTATTTCATCTCAAAAGAAACAAATTTCATCTTTAGAAGAAAAATGTGAAACTATGGAAAAAGATTTCAAAGAAGAAAAATAAAAATAAAGTGATGAACAAAGACAGAATTTTCTATGCAAAAATTGTGAATCACTCTCTTTCAAAATTGTCCAATTAAAAAGAGTTATTGAAAGATATGACAAAGGTCAAATTGGATTGGAAGGTGTTCTTAGCCAACAAAGATATTCCATTGATAAAAGTGGACTTGGATATTCAAAGTTTTCAAAACCAAGTTCTAATAAAACTATCTTTGTTAAGGCTAGTGATCAATCATCCAAAGAGAAAGTGAACAAACCTAAAGTGGTTCATCATTATCCTAAAAAGAAAACATTTCCTAAGAAGAAATCTTATCCTTCTAGATATAGAAGTAATTGTGAACCTACTTGTTTTTATTGTGGTATTAAAGGTCATACACCTAATGCTTGCAATGTTAGAAACTTTAGTGTGGCGAGTGGGCATTATGTGTGGGTAAAGAAAGGTACTAATTATGAAGGATCCAAAGCAACTTGGGTACCTAACAAAACCTAATATGTTTTGTAGGTATGCTTGAAGACCACATGAAATATTTGGTATCTTGATAGTGGTTGCTCAAAGCATATGACGGGAGGCTTAAACCAATTTTCAAATCTAGTACTAAAGGCCAAGGGTTTTGTCACTTATGGAGACAATAATAAGGGAAGAATTCTTGGAAAAGGCAAAGTTGGTGCTCCACATTTCACATCCATTGAAGATGTTCTTTATGTTGAAGTACTAAAGCACAATCTTCTTAGTATTAGCCAACTTTGTGACAAAGGCTTCAAGATCAAGTTCACCAAAGATGAATGCTTGATAGAAGACAAAGTCACACATGAGGTTATACTTAAAGGTAAAAGAATTAATAATATATTTATGATTTCCCTTGATAATCCATCTTTAAAGGTAAAATGTCTCATGGAGAACAATGATGATTCATGGCTTTGGCACAAAAGAATTGCTCATATTCATATGGAACACTTGAATAAATTAATCAAGCATGATATTGTCATTGGATTGCCTAAAATAAATTTTGTCAAAGATAGACTTTGTGATGCTTGTCAAAAAGGGAAACAAATAAAATCAACTTTCAAATCTAAGAATGTGGTGTCTACTACAAGGCCACTACAATTGTTGCATATGGACTTATTTGGTCCATCAAGAACTAGAAGTTTCGGAGGTAATGTATATGCTTTGGTTATTGGTGACGGTTTATCTAGATATACTTGGACATTCTTTTTAGTGCATAAAAGTGATGCATTCAAGGCGTCCAATAAGTATTCTAAACAAATTCAAAATGATAAGTCTTTAAGAATTGCCTCCATAAGAAGTGATCATGGCGGAGAATTTCAAAATGCTCTATTTGAAGAATTTTATGGAGAACATGGAATATCTCACAACTCCTCAGCACCAAGGACTCCTCAACAAAATGGAGTGGTGGAAATAAATAATATATCTCTTGTAGAGCTTGCAAGAACGATGCTTAGCGATTCAAATCATCCAAAATATTTTTGGGCGGATGCGGTGAGCACGGCATGCTTTGTTAGCAATAGAGTTTAAATAAGACCAATCTTGAAGAAAACTCCATATGAACTTTTCAAAGAGAAGAAACCAAACATTGCTTTCTTTCACATTTTCGATTGCAAATGCTTTGTCTTAAACAACGACACAGATAACCTTGATAAGTTTGATGAAAAATTCGATTAAAATATTTTTCTTGGCTACTCTCTTTCTAGTAAGGCATGTAGAATTTATAACAAAAGAACTTTAACAATTGAAGAATCAATGCATGTATCTTTTGATGAATCTAACCCCTCCAAGGAGGATAATATTGTTTGTAATGATGATGATTATGATGAAATACTAGAAGGTCCTCAAGAAAATACTTCCAAAGATCAACCAATTCAACAAGAAGAATCACCCCAACAAGAATCAAATTTCAATGATCTACCAAAAGAATGGAGAACTTATAGAGAGCATCTTATCGATAAAGTAAATGGTGATATAAGTCAAGGTGTGACAACAAGACTAAATCTCAAAGATGCTTCTCTAAACATGGTGTTTGCCTCTACAATTGAACCTTCCAAAGTTGATGAAGTCTTAGGCGATGACCAATGGATTATTTCTATGCAAGAAAAGTTAAATCAATTTCAAAGGAATCAAGTTTGGGAACTTTTCCCTAGGCCAAGCAACAAACACATTATTGGAACAAGATGGGTGTTTAAAAACAAACTTAATGAAAATGAAATAATTGTTTGGAACAAAGAAAGGTTGGTAGCACAAGGCTACAATCAAGAAAAAGGAATAGATTTTGAAGAAACTTTCGCTCCGGTTGCAAGGTTAGAAGCTATTCGTCTTTTACTTGCCTATGCTTGTTCATTAAATTTTCAGCTTTTCCAAATGGATATCAAAAGCACATTCTTGAATGGATATATAAATGAAGAAGTCTACGTTAAGCAACCCCCGGGGTTTGAAGATTTCAAGAATCCATCTCATGTATTTAAATTGAGAAAAGCTCTCTCTGGTTTGAAACAAGCACCAAAGGCATGGTACGATCGACTAAGTAACTTCCTATGCGAAAAAGGTTTTGAAAAGGGTAAAGTTGACAAGACATTGTTTATCAAGAAAATAAAAGGTGACACTTTTCTAGTTCAAGTTTATGTTGACGATATCATTTTCGGCTCTTCAAACAAAGAAATGTGTGAAGAATTTTCAGCAATTATGCAAGGAGAATTTGAGATGTCTATGATGGGTAAAATGAATTATTTTCTTAGACTTCAAATCAAGCAATTAAAGGATGGCATCTTTATCAACCAATCGAAGTATTGCAAGGAACTGTTGAAAATATTTGACATGGATAGCTGTAAGGCAATGTCTACATGAATGGGTTTCGGTACATATGTTGATCAAGATGAATCAAGTGTTTCCATTGACATTTCAAAATATTGAGGTATGATTGGCTCTTATTATATCTGACGGCAAGCCGTCCTGACATAATGTTTAGTGTTTGTCTATGTGCTCGCTTTCAAGCAAATCCAAAGGAATCTCATTTCATGGCGGTGAAACGGATAATGAAGTATCTCAAAGGAACAACAAATGTTGGATTATGGTATCCTAAAGGTAGTGTTTGTAATTTATTTGGTTATTCTGACGCGGATTATGCAGGTTGTAAAATTGATAGAAAAAGAACAAGTGGTACTTGTCACATCCTTTGAAATGCATTAGTAGCATGGGCTTGCAAGAAACAAGCATGTGTTGCTCTTAGCACGGACGAAGCAGAATATATTGCAGCAGGTAGTAGTTGCGCTCAAATATTATGGCTCAAGCAATAAGTTCGTGACTACATACTCGATCTAGGATGCATTCCTCTACGGTGCGACAATACAAGTGCAATAAACATTACAAAGAATCCAGTCATGCATTCAAGAACCAAACACATCGACATACGACATCATTTCCTTCGTGATCATGTACTTCAAGGATATGTCGAGGTCACATTTGTAGATACTCATAATCAACTTGTCGATATCTTCACTAAACCTTTGGCAAGAGAACCGTTTTACAAGATTCGACGAGAACTTGGCGTTCTTGATGAACACGACATATAAGGTGCTTTCTATCCTTTTTACGCTTTCACATACCTATTTTAACTTTGTTATATGTGAATATATATGTTAAGTGGTGTTTAAATTTAAGAAAAACATGTTTTTGGTCATTTTTGGTTGATGCAAATCGATTGCACAATAGTGTAAATCGATTGTTCACTGTATGTTTTATTTTTGACCTTTTTGTTTTCAGTGCAATTCGATTGCACCATAGTGAAAATCGATTGCACACTGTGCATTTCAGTTTTCTTTCGATTTTGTTTTGTGTGTAAATCGATTGCATCTGTATGAAAATCGATTGCAGCTGCTGTAATTTAACTTTATGACATTGATTGGCTCACACCATTCCGATAATGAAGATGATGAGGTTAGTAATGAATTTTCTCTTTTTGATAGTGATGCACAAGGTGCTATAAATGAACTATTAAATGAATGCAAAATTCTGTATGAAACTATTTCATCTCAAAAGAAACAAATTTCATCTTTAGAAGAAAAATGTGAAACTATGGAAAAAGATTTCAAAGAAGAAAAATAAAAATAAAGTGATGAACAAAGACAGAATTTTCTATGCAAAAATTGTGAATCACTCTCTTTCAAAATTTTCCAATTAAAAAGAGTTATTGAAAGATATGAGAAAGGTAAAATTGGATTGGAAGGTGTTCTTAGCCAACAAATATATTCCATTGATAAAAGTGGACTTGGATATTCAAAGTTTTCAAAACCAAGTTCTAATAAAACTATCTTTGTTAAGGCTAGTGATCAATCATCCAAAGAGAAAGTGAACAAACCTAAAGTGGTTCATCACTATCCTAAAAAGAAAAAATTTCCTAAGAAGAAATCTTATCCTTCTAGATATAGAAGTAACTTTTAACCTACTTGTTTTTTTTTTTGTGGTATTAAAGGTCATACACCTAATGCTTGAAATGTTAGAAACTTTAGTGTGGCGAGTGGGCATTATGTGTGGGTAAAGAAAGGTACTAATTATGAAGGATCCAAAGCAACTTGGGTACCTAACAAAACATGATTTGTTTTGTAGGTATGCTTGAAGGCCACATGCAATCTTTGGTATCTTGATAGTGGTTGTTCAAAGCATATGACGGGAGGCTTAAACCAATTTTCAAATCTAGTACTAAAGGCCAAGGATTTTGTCACTTATGGAGACAATAATAAGGGAAGAATTCTTGGAAAAGGCAAAGTTGGTGCTCCACCTTTCACATCCATTGAAGATGTTCTTTATTTTGAAGGACTAAAGCACAATTTTCTTAGTATTAGCCAACTTTGTGACAAAGGCTTCAAGGTCAAGTTCACCAAAGATGAATGCTTGATAGAAGACAAAGTCACACATGAGGTTATACTTAAAGGTAAAAGAATTAATAATATATTTATGATTTCCCTTGATGATCCATCTTTGAAGGTAAAATGTCTCATGGCGAACAACGGTGATTCATGGCTTTGGCACAAAAGAATTGTTCATATACATATGGAACACTTGAATAAATTAATCAAGCATGATCTTGTCATTGGATTTCCTAAGAGAAATTTTGTCAAAGATAGACTTTGTGATGCTTGTCAAAAAGGGAAACAAACAAAATCAACTTTCAAATCTAAGAATGTGGTGTCTACTACAAGGCCACTACAATTGTTGCATATGGACTTATTTGGTCCATCAAGAACAAGAATTTTCAGAGGTAATGTATATGCTTTGGTTATTGTTGACGATTTTTCTAGATATACTTGGACATTCTTTTTAGTGCAGAAAAGTGATGCATTCAAGGTGTTCAATAAGTATGCTAAACAAATTCAAAATGAGAAGTCTTTAACAATTGCCTCCATAAGAAGTGATCATGGTGGAGAATTTCAAAATGATCTATTTGAAGAATTTTATGGAGAACATGGAATATCTCACAACTTCTCAGCACCAAGGACTCTTCAACAAAATGGAGTGGTCGAAAGAAATAATAGATCTCTTGTAGATCTTGCAAGAATGATGCTTAGCGATTCAAATCATCCAAAATATTTTTGGGCGGATGCGGTGAGCACGGCATGCTTTGTTAGCAATAGAGTTAACATAAGACCAATCTTGAAGAAAACTCCATATGAACTTTCCAAAGGGAGGAAACCAAACATTGCTTTCTTTCACATTTTCGGTTGCAAATGCTTTGTCTTAAACAACGGCAAAGATAACCTTGGTAAGTTTGATGAAAAATCCGACGAAGGTATTTTTCTTGGCTACTCTCTTTCTAGTAAGGCATATAGAATTTATAACAAAAGAACTTTAACAATTGAAGAATCAATGCATGTATCTTTTAATGAATCTAACCCCTCCAAGGAGGATAATATTGTTTGTAATGATGATGATGATGATGAAATACTAGAAGGTCCTCAAGAAAATACATCCAAAGATCAACCAATTCAACAAGAAGAATCACCCCAACAAGAATCAAATTTCAATGATCTACCAAAAGAATGGATAACTCATAGAGATCATCCTATCGATAAAGTAATTGGTGATATAATTCAAGGTGTGACAACAAGACTAAATATCAAAGATGCTTCTCTAAACATGGTGTTTGTCTCTCAAATTGAACCTTCCAAAGTTGATGAAGCCTTAGGCGATAACCAATGGATTATTGCTATGCAAGAAGAGTTAAATCAATTTGAAAGGAATCAAGTTTGGGAACTTGTCCCTAGGCCAAGCAACAAACACATTATTGGAACAAGATGTGTGTTTAAAAACAAACTTAACGAAAATGGAATAATTGTTCGGAACAAAGAAAGGTTGGTAGCACAAGGCTAAAATAAAGAAGAAGGAATAGATTTTGAAGAAACTTTCGCTCCGATTGCAAGGTTAGAAGTTATTCTTCTTTTACTTGCTTATGCTTGTTCATTAAACTTTAAGCTTTTCCAAATGGATATCAAAAGCGCATTATTGAATGGATATATCAATGATGAAGTCTACGTTAAGCAACCCCTGGGGTTCGAAGATTTCAAGAATCCATCTCATGTATTTAAATTGAGAAAAGCTCTCTCTGGTTTGAAACATGCACCAAGGGCATGGTACGATCGGCTAAGTAACTTCCTATGCGAAAAAGGTTTTGAAAAGGGTAAAGTTGACAAGACATTGTTTATAAAGAAAATCAAAGGTGACACTTTTCTAGTTCAATTCTATGTTGACGATATGATTTTCGGCTCTTCATACAAAGAAATGTGTGAATAATTTTCAGCAATGATACAAGGAGAATTTGAGATGTCCATGATGGGTAAAATGAATTATTTTCTTAGACTTCAAATCAAGCAATTAAAGGATGGCATCTTCATCAACCAATCCAAGTATTGCAAGGAACTGTTGAAAAGATTTGACATGGATAACTGTAAGGAAATGTCTACACCAATGGCTTCCGGTACATATGTTGATCAAGATGAATCAGGTGTTTCCATTGACATTACAAAATATCGAGGTATGATTGGCTCCTTATTATATCTGATGGCAAGCTGTCCTGACATAATGTTTAGTGTTTGTCTATGTGCTCGCTTTCAAGCAAATCCAAAGGAATCTCATCTCATGGCGGTGAAACGGATCATGAATTATCTCAAAGGAACAACAATTGTTGGATTATGGTATCCTAAAGGTAGTGTTTGTAATTTAGTTGGTTATTCTGACGCGGATTATGCAGGTTGTAAAATTGATAGAAAAAGCACAAGTGGTGCTTATCACATCCTTTGAAATGCATTAGTAGCATGGGCTTGCAAGAAGCAAGCATGCGTTGCTCTTAGGACGAACGAAGCAAAATATATTGCAGCGGGTAGTAGTTGTGCTCAAATATTATGGCTCAAGCAACAACTTCGTGACTATGGACTCGATCTAGGATGCATTCCTCTACGGTGCGACAATACAAGTTCAATAAACATTACAAAGAATCCGGTCATGCATTCAATAACCAAACACATCGACATTCGACATCATTGCCTTCATGATCATGTACTTCAAGGATATGTCGAGGTCACATTTGTAGATACTCATAATCAACTTGTCGATATCTTCACTAAACCTTTGGCAAGAGAACCGTTTTACAAGATTCGACGAGAACTTGGCATTCTTGATGAACACGACATATAAGGTGATTTCTATTCTTTTTACGCTTTCACATACCTGTTTTAACTTTGTTATATGTGAATATATATGTTAAGTGGTGTTTAAATGTAAGAAAAACATGTTTTTGGTCATTTTTGGTTGATGAAAATCGATTGCACAATAGTGTAAATCGATTGCTCATTGTATGTTTTATTTTTTACCTTTCTGTTTTTAGTACAAATCGATTGCACCATAGTGCAAATCGATTGCACACTGTGCATTTCAGTTTTCTTTTGATTCTGTTTTGTGTGCAAATCGATTGCATCTGTATGCAAATCGATTGCACCTGCTGTAATTTAACTTTATGACATGTTTTAATGTTGGTCAGAATTCCTACCCTCTCCTATTCCCAATATCACCTCCATTATTGACCAATTAAATAACTTTGAATACATTAAACCCCACTCATAACTATCTAGTCACAAATCCTATCCTATAACACAACATTCTTTCCAAATTCATCTTATCACATATCCTCTTCTCAAAACCTCCAAAGTATTGTGACATATTTAAACCTACCAAACCCTAATCTCAAAAATCACCTTCTTCATGGCATCCAGACAAAAGAGAAAATTGTCAGCTCAAGAGAAAGGGAAGAAAGATGGATCCTCATCTATGGAAAATCCACTCATTCAAACTCTCACACAACAACAAGAAAAGAGATTCTCAAAGTATTTTCAATTGAAAAGTGTCTCAACACCAAAATATGGTATGTTATCATACTTTCCTCAAGAATGCTTTACATTTCAAAATGATTTAGCATCCTATGATTTGGAACCAATCATTTCGTCATATGGATACTATTACCCGGATTTAGTGCGGACATTCTTCAGCAACTTGGCAACTTATAAAGGAAAGTTTGTCATATATGTTTTGGGTACAAGAATTTCCCTAATCCCTGAAATTCTTGGAGGTATCTTAAACATTCCTTATACCGGGAGCACTCTTTATGACCCAGAATATGAAGATTAGAACGTCTACGACAAGAAGAATTTTTACTACAGTATCAGAAGATTAAATGAAGCAGAATTCTGTGCAAAAAGGATTCGAGGTCTAGGCGGTGTTGTTCCCTCAAGAGACTCTTGGAGTGCAAGTAATTTTTATATTGATGATAGGCTGTTTCACTATTTTATGGTATACATCATGTTTCTGCGGGCTGGAAATCACTTTACTGTGACAGATCTTGAGATGAAACTGTTGTACGCTAGAAAAAGAGGAATAAGTTTCAATTGGGCTCGTCTTATCATGACTCATATGCTGAGGTTTAATGCAAAATCACAATTCCTGCCATATGCTTATTTTATTACTATTATTATTGAGCATTATGGAATTAATGTTGATGGTTTTGAAAAAGTTGAAATGGATGCAAATCAGCATAACATTTCAAACAAAAATGTTAATTCGAGAATAGGTGTTCATTACAATCCAGAATCGAAAACTATAACGTACATTGGTGAAGATGTGGTTGGTGATGAAGGAAACGATCAAGAAGATGAAGGTGGTGAAGCTGTACCTCCTCAACCTGCTCCTGATGGTCCAAGTAATCAAGATGTAATTAACTTCATGACTCAACAGTTTGCTACACTCAACACCAACATCAACAACCAATGGAATGCTATCAACGTCTCCACAACGACCCGAATCAATGATTTTCGCACAGATGTGAATCAACAGTTTTCCTATCTTTACTCTCATCTCTACATACCTCCATATGTTCCCAACAACCCAGCTATCCCTCCTCCACAATATATCGGTCCTCCACTTCAACAACAATTTCCTAATCAAGGACCATTTTTCTATAACAACCCTGACATGAACCAACCATGAATTCTGTCCATTTAATGTTATTTTTTATTGTGTTTATCATTATGTCTTTATTTTCTCTTGTGACTATGTTTTGTTTATCGAACATTATTGTTTAAATTTGCAATATCATTACATATATATTGTCCATCATTTATGCATCTTTCCCTTCTTTTTGATAATGTCATAGGGGGAGAAGGATGTGACACTTTATGCTTGTATATTTCCTGTCTTGAATTTCTAAGGTACTCTTCAACCAAGATGAACAAATTCAAAGGATTCCAACCTTCTCATACAAATGGGGAGTTATGCATCTTATAAGGAGAAGTTTCTTTCTGGAAATTACAACGCATCAAGCAAGATCATTTGTCATCATCAAAAAGGGGGAGAATATAAAATCAAGCTTCTCAAATGCACTTTTGTTTTGATGAAGACAAACCATTTTGACAAGAAGGCAAAGATTATTGATCAAGCTAAAAGTTTCTGTGGATAATTTCTTTGGTTCAAGCACTTAGAAAATTTAAAGGTATAATGATAATACTTACTTTGAACTTAAGACATAGATGCTCAATGGTCAAAAGAAATATTTTATCTTGTCCAAACTTTTACTCAAGTTTTCTAAGCAAAAATTCAATTTTTGCTTGGGTGAAATCTATTTACATATTGGTGCAATCGATTGCATGCTTCACGTTTTCAAAGCATTAGCTATTGTTTCTAAGTGCAATCAATTTTCATGTTTATGCAATCGATTGCTCCCAATCAATTTTTGCTACTGACTTCCAGTGCAATCGATTTACACACTTGTGCAATCGATTACTCACTCAAAATATTTGAATTTTTAGCTGTTGAAACCCCGTGCAATCGATTTACACAAGGGTGCAATTGATTGCATGCTGAACAATTTTGAAAAACAACAGCTTTACTCATGTCTGTTCATAACACCATTTCATGGAAATCTTACACTCAATATTGGCAATTGTTCATGATTCATTTGCAGAAATTTGTGCTGTTTCAAAAGGGTGCTATGAACATATAAATACTCATTTTTAAAATTATTTTAAGCACCTCTTCCAATCATATTTTCTGAATTTTCAAAAATCAAACTCAAGCTTTTATACACTTTCATACACAAGTTTTCTGCACACTTTCACATATTGTCAACCAGAAAACTTTGAGCATTATATATCTTGAGTCATTGTATACTGTTGTTATTGGAAGATAAGATCAATTCATTGATAAAATCACTCAAAGTGATCATTTCTACACAAACTCACTCAAATCAAATATTGTTATATACTTGCTTATTTTTCAGTATTGTTGAAAATAAGTTTAAGTGGTTTTGTAAACTTGTTTTTCAAGGACTGTTGGATACAAGTAAAGCCACTTTGAGAGGATTGTTCTCATTGTTGACATAGTGAAAATCCAAGAGGATTGTTCTTGGTCCAAGAGGAGTGTTCTTGGTTTTGGATAGTTCTTCTTTAATTTGCCACAATAAGGAAATATCTTTCATGTTGAAAGGGGACTGGAGTACTCTCGGACTGTGAGGGGAACTAGGATATTTCGCTTGTGTCTCTTTATTTTTCTGCAATTTACTCTTTCATAAACTCACCATAAACCAGAAAAATAATATCCATCATCACTACAACCAGAAAAATTTTAAAGTACCTAATTCACCCCCCCCCCCCCCCCCCCCCCACCTCTCTTAGGCGCACTTCGTACTTACAAAAACCAATGCGTAGACCGGAGAGACGACGGAGCCCTAGCTTCGGCCGTCTTCTTCGGTGAGAAGATTCATTGTTCCTACAAAATAAGAAATATTAGCAAGCCAAAAGTACCCTACCCCCCCCTAAATCAAGGGTTGTGAGTTCAATAAGATGGTTATTTTGGACTAAAACGGCCTGGTTTGAGAACTATGATGAAAACAATGTCGATCTGCATGAAAATGGTGATTCACGATTTGGTCAGTACGAGACTCCCACGATGGTTCTATCCTGCAATTTTGAACCTCAGAAACACATACAAGACGATAATAGATGTTAAAGTGCAGTAAAAACAAGATTGGAAAATTCATGCAATAAAGAAATCGTGATGCATGCTTGGTCGTTTCTGGCCGTTTGAATCTTTGCAATCAGTCCAATCTTACCCTGTGGTGTTCTTGGATGTGAATGGGGTGGCTAGTTTGTGATGAAAGGTACTGTAACTGGGGTTTCAACTTGTTTTAGGGTTCTTGAAAAAAATGGAGATTTTGGACAAGTTTCTTGATATCAGGGTTCGTAGCCTTTGTGTCTGAATGAGTGTTATTAAATAGCATGATATTAGGTCAATAAATATGGGCTTGGACTTGTGTAAGAGGGCTTGACTTATATTATCTTATTTTGACTTTTAAAATAATAAAAAATCAAAAATAAAATATAATAAACCAAAGGCAGGTGCATGAACAAGTCTTGAGGTGCATATGGAGTGTAGAACACGTGTGGACTCTGAAATAATTTCCCAATAGCCCAAAATATCAAGTTTGATCAATTTGAACTTCATGCATTTGCTCAAAATTTCCCAACTTGCACAGGTCATAGCTCTCTCAATGTTCATCTTTTGAAGGCGATCTTAGAGTTTTTAGAAATCTAAAAATGTCCTCTACAATCCCTCTTTTGATCATTTTTTCATTTGAAGACTTTATCTTGATGTACGTTGCCTTGATAAAAAGTGTCTTTTTGTTGACTTTTGAAATGACCTATAATGTATTGGCCCATATCTCTCAAATTAACCATTTTTTGGACTTGAGCTTAGGGATACAAAGTTGTAGAGAATTGAATTTCCTTCAAAATGGGATTTGGTTGGGGAAGATCTGATGAAGTATGTGAAAGTTATGCTTGGTCAAAGTTCAGTTGACTTCTCCTTAGGAAACCTAATTTGGAAACTTTTGACTTTTGATGGTTTGAGGGTCTTTCTTAATGAATCAAGATCAACCCTTGATAAAATGATGAATGTGACTTCAAAATTTTGATGTTGACCAAATATCTTGAAGTTTGATTGTATGTTGACCATAGTTGACTTTTTACCCAATACAATTGATTTTTAGTCATCTAAGCAAATGACTGAGAAAACTTGTGATGTAAGGCTTGAAAATTGACATGAGGGTACTTTGTGATATATGAGGATCCATGAAACCCACTTGAGACCTTAGAAACCCAAATTTCATTGTGAAAGATGAAACCCTAGTTGTGGACCCATTACTTAAGAGGAGAATTTGTCTGATCAATTCTTGAGCATCCTTGAGCATTTGAGAAACCTAGGGGAATGTCTTGAATAATGGGAGGGAAAATTTTGGGGTACAACGAGTTCATATATTAATTCCCAAAATAGGATAGGGCGAGATTCATTCCCGAAACAAGACAGGGCAGTTATCTGTACGACCAAGCGATATGAATTCCCGAAACAGGATGGGTTCACCAATAGAAAGAAGGTCAAAGATTAGCTCCTGAAACAGGAAAGGGAAACTATCTTCATGACCAGGCAAAGATTAACTCCCGAAACAAGACAGGGAGACTATCGATATGGCCAGATGGTGTGAATTCCCGAAATAGGACGGGTTTACCAACAAAAAGTAGATTGTAGATCAATTCCCGAAACAAGACGGGGAGACTATCTACATGACAAGTACTTACCTCAGAGACTAGATTCTGAAAAGCATCTCCCTCAGAGACAAAATCTAACAAGCAGCTACTTAAGCATCTTCCCTAGAGGTTCATTCTGAAAAGCATTCTTCATATACAGTCAAGCATAGACTCATTTTGATACTTCTATCAATAGTTACTTTGGATGGCATCTATAAGCCCATCTCTGAAAACACTTCGTCACCTCTTCTAATTGTATCTTTAAGCTCATTCAAGAAGTATTATCAACCAACAATGTTACCTACTGCACACACGAGTGCAAATTTTTGGGCACTTAAGTGTTCAATCCTCTTCTACCTTCAAATCTCGAATGGAGGACATGACAATCTAACTCCTAAGGTTTAAGAAGATTGAACATGGGAAGCTGTTGTACCCTAAAAAATTTCTCCCATTTTCATTCTAGACATTCTCCTAGGGTTCTCAAATGCTCAAGGTTGCTCAAGAGTTGATCAGACAAATTCTTCTCCTAAGCAATGGACTTATAACTAGGGTTTCACTTTCCTCAAGGAAATTGGGTTTCTAAGGCCTCGAGTGGATTTATTGGATTCTTATATGTCTCAAGGAATGCTCATATCAAGTTTCATGCCTTGCATCACAAGTTTGCTCAGTCAATTGCTCAGATGACTAAAAATCAACTGTATTGGATAAAAAGTCAACTATGGTCAATATAAGGTCAAACTTCAAGATTTTTGGTCAACATCAATATTATGAAGTCACATTCATCATTTGATCAAGGTTTGATCATGATTCATCAAGGAAGACTCTCAAATCATCAAAAGTCAAAAGTTGCCAAATTAGGGTTTCCTTAGGAGAAGTCAACTAAACTTTGACCAAGCATAACTTTCACATGCTTCATCAGATATTCCCCAACCAAATCCCATTTTAAATAAAATTCAATTCTCTATAACTTTGTACCTCTAATCTCAAGTCCAAAAAATGCTTCACTTGAGAGATATGGGCCAATACATTATAGGTCATTTTAAAAGTCAACAAAAAGACACTTTTTGTCAAGGCAATTTACATCAAGATAAATCTTCAAATGAAAAAATGATCAAAACAGATATTGTAGAGGACATCTTGATCTTTCCAAAAAGTCCAATATGACCTTCAAAAGATGAAAATTGAGAGAGTTATGACTAGTGCAAGTTGGAAAATTTTGAGAAAATGCATGGAGTTCAAATTGAGAAAACTGTATATTTTGGGCTATTGGGCCATTATTTAAGAGTCCAAGTGTGTACTACACTACTTATGCACCTCAGATCTTGCTCATGCACCCCTTGATCTATTTTATTTTAATTATTTTTTATTTATTCATTATTAATTCAAAAATAAATAAGATAAAATACAAAGGCTTACACAAAGGTCCAAACCTATGTTATGTTGACCTAATTTCACCCTTATATAATCTCCATTATTCATACACAAAGGACACAAACCCTTGTGCTAGAAATCACCTCCAAAAAACTCAAAAATTGTTCAAATTTAGGGCAACTTGCAAACCCTTATCAAAGTCGTTTTCAAGGCAAATAAACCAGCTCATTCACTTCCAGCCATCCTACAAAGTAAGAATGGACCAAATCTAATGATCCAAAGATCACGAAACGCCACTGCATGCATCTCCGGTCTCATACTTTTTTTTGCAAAATCGTATTTTTATTTTTTTGTTTGCTTTAAGACATACTAATGGTATCATTGTGTTTATGAAGTATGATAGTATCGGACTAGACCATCATTGGAGTCCCATGTTGATCGTATCATGAATTTTCATACTCACACTGTTTTTAATAATTCTCATTGAATCTCCTTTTGCAGTGCAATTCATCCAAAGAAAACTAACCCATTAAATTTGTAGGGTTGGATTTATGGGGGTAGGGTATCTTTGGAGGCCTAACATGTGTTGTTTTTGCAGGATTGGAAAATATGCTCATCGGAGAAGACGATCGGAGCTAGGGCTCCGGCGCCTCTCCGGTCCAGGCAATAATTTTGTAATATAATAATTTTGTTTCATATAAACCATCGGATGAATCACCACCCTAGTCGTTGAAGAGCGCACGATAAGGCATTATTATACCAGGGCACGAGTTCGATCCCTGCCTTTGGTATTTTTTCACATATTATTGTTGTTTTTCAGATCCTATGCGCCACGCTCTCACGGCTCTACCATGCGCTCTTAACTCTCAGCCTTCAGATCTTCATCTGGATATCATAAGCATCATCCAACGCTTCAGACCTGCTAGTGTATGGGTAAACTTCGCTGGCTGGTCACACCAGATCCAACAACTCTCCAACAACTTGGACTTTCCCCTTTATTTGTGCCTGGATGGATTTCTAATTACCCCGTTCTGTTTGCTTCAATATAGGCCCCAATCTCTATCTTTTTTTATTTAACTATTACTCCTTTTTTAACATAATTAGATTAATTTTTTTTAATTAAAATTAATCTAGACTTTTATGTTTTTAATCATTTTTTATTAATTAACTAATCAACTTTTTTAAATAAATAAACTAATTTATTTTTTTAATCAAAATCAAATTAGGTTTTTTAGGTTTTTTCACTAATTAATCATTTTTTCAATTAAAATCAATTTAGTGCTTTTTTAGGTTTTTAAACTTAATTAATCAATTCCTTTTTTAAATTAAAATTAAATAGTCTTTTTAGGTTAATCATCAAATCAAAAATCACAAAAAAACTCTTTCGATTTCCTATTTTACATCTTCGCATAGTTTATTATTTTTGTGTTTTTTTCTGATTATTGTAATTGCTCACAGTTTGTAATAGTAATTAGGTTTACTTTATCCGCGTTTTTATTACTTGTACCCCCCATTCCCGAGGCCATGTAATAGCATAGGAACATTTATTTTCTCACTTTATCGCTTTCCTATTTTATTTTTACTATTAGCTAGTTGGATTGTATGGAAAGATAAAAGCAAACGGTAACAAACCCTAGTCAAAGATAAACAATACTTGAAACACAAATCACTTTGCACACCCACACCTCTAGGGTAACCTCCCATGTTTCCTTTCTGAAAACAGTCATGTCCCTTGAACGTGGGGACACTTTAGCAATGTCCCTCGAAATCAAAGATCGTAGTCCCTCGATGACCCTTTTGTTGTTGCCTTCGGTAAACGATCTAGTCCCTTACGAAATAGCTAAATTGCCCCTATGAGTTGCCTTCTATGATTGTACGATGACCCACGTTTGTCCCTTCACATCCAACGATAGGTCTTCCTACTAACTAATGGTAGGATAGCACTATCTAAAGGAGGAGGAAAAGTACAAAAAAGACCTTGAGTAAGGGTAGAATACTTTTAATCGCTTGCTCATAAACATTTCAAAACAAAAACATATTTCACACACACTTTAATAAAATATTTTCAAAACAAAAACACTTTGTATACACTCTTAACGATACGAGAGTCATTACAAAGTCTTGCCTTACCACTGGAAAATTTTCAAAATATTTTCAAACATACACAACATAAAGCATTTTTCAAAATGACCTAGTTTTTAAGAGCCCGTAGATAAGTACGGATGAAAAGGGTGCTAACACCTTCCCTTTTCATAACCTACCCCCCGAGCTCAATAATCTCAAGGTATTTCCTTTTCTTTTCACCTTTTCCATATTGGATAAATGAAAAGTCGGTGGCGACTCTTGCTATCCGCAACATTTACGATAAAACGCAAAAATAAAAAGTCAGTTCTCCCACCATATTACAGTTGCATATAGTCCATTTTATAAAGATGTCTTTGAATCTGCTTTGATTACGAGAAACCAAATTCCATTGATAATCTGGATAACATCGAAAACTATGACACTCTTGTAGGCCTTGGGCTAATCATGGTTTATGACGAACCAACGATCTTGAAGAGAATTAATTGTCGGAAAACATGTAACAATAGAAGAGAACTAGCTCCAAATTTGATTGGCAAAGACACAATTAAAGAGAATGCGTTGTGTAGATACATTAATATATATATATATATATATATATATATATATATATATATATATATATATATATATATATATATATATATATATATATATATATATATATATATATATATATATATATATATATATATATATATATATATATATATATATATATATATATATATATATATATATATATATATATATATATATATATATATATATATATATATATATATATATATGTGTGTGTGTGTGTGTGTTTGTGTGTGTGTGTGTGTGTGTGTGTGCGTGCGTGCGTGTGTGTGTGTGTGTGTACTAGATACATTAATAATTAAATGTATAAAAAAAGGTAAACATTGCTTATAAGAATGAGTTTGCTACAATAGACCCACTTATTTGTATGAAGGCTAGTTGAAATTTTTGCTTGAATTCATTTATCTGAAGATACATCAAAAGCTAGTGGTTTAGAAGCTATCAGATTATTAGAAGCTAATGGGTCAGGAGTTGGATGTATTTTGGCTATGCAAGAAGAGCGGAACCAATTTCAAAGGAATGAAGTTTGGGATCTGGTACCCAAACCACATCAAAAGAACATTATTGGAATAAAATGGGTCTTTAAAAACAAGCTCGGCGAGCAAGGTGAATTGGTAAGAAATAAAGCTAGACTTGTAGCTCAAGGCTACAGTCAGCAAGAAGGTATTGATTTCTCTTAAGCCTTTGCATCTTTTACAAGGTTCGAGGCAATCAAATTACTCATATCTTATGTTGTTAATCACAATGTTATTTTATACAAAATGGATGTTAATAGTGCATTTTTAAACGGTGTCATTTTTGAAGAAGTGTATGTCAAACAACCACTTGGGTTTGAGGATTCAATCCACCCAGAGTATGTTTTAAAACTTAAGAAATCACTTTATGGCCTCAAGCAAGCTCCCAGAGCTAGGTATGAGAAACTTAGTAATTTGTTATTTGAAAATAGTTATCAAAAAGAACAAGTTGATGCTACATTGTTCGGAAAGACACTGAAAAATGAAATATTAATTGTCCAAATTTATGTTGATGGTATCATTTTTGGTTATATTAATGCTACTCTTTGCAAGGAATTTTCTGAGTTAATGCAGGATGAATTTGAAATGAGCATGATGGGAAAATGAAGTTCTTTCTTGGGATTCAAATCAACCAATGCGAGGATGACATCTATGATATTCAAACAAAGCACACAAAGGATCTTCTGAAGAAATTCATTCTAAATGATTACAAGATCATGGATACTTCTATGTGTCCTACCTATAATTTGAGCAAAGAGGAAAGCAGCACCAAAGTCTGTCAAAAGTTGTACAAAAGTATGATTTTCTCCTTACTTTACTTAACAGCTTCTGGACATGATATTACATAGTGTTTGTTTGTGTGTAAGATTTCAATCAGATCCTAGAGAGACTCACTTAAACGATGTTAAGAGAATCTTTAGGTATCTGAAAGGAAACTCTAATATCAGACTGCTTCATAAAAATCAGTATATTATAAGCTAGTTGGATTATGTTATGTCGACTATGTTGAGGATAGAATTGAGAGAAAATCCACTAGTGGAAATTGTCAATTCATAGATGAAAACCATATATCATGGTCTAGTAAGAGACAAGCAACGATTGCTTTGTCTACATCAGAAGCAAAATACATCTCAATTGCAAGTTGTTACACACAACTACTCTTATGAAATATTAGTTAGAAGATTATCTAATATATGGAAGCAGTTTTCTAATTTCCCATGGAAATACTGCTGATATTTGTTTGGCAAAGAATCTTATTCAATATTCTAGAATCATGCACATAGAAATTAAACATCATTTTATTAGAGATTTTATTCAGAAAGGTGTGACAGATATACAGGTCATTGAAATTGATCATCAATGGGATGATATATTTACCAAGCCTCTAGTTATAAAAAGATTTATATTTATTAAAAAGAATATGAACATGCATTTTATAAAAGAATAATGCTTGTTCTGAATGGAGGATCACAGTCATTTGGTGATCAGATTTCACTATGTTCAAAGGGTCTGAATGATCTTCTGATGAATAGTAGTCTCTAAAGCATCTCAGCCTCTAATGCTCAGAATCTGATGACGTGTCTCTGATCTCACATAAGTGAAAAGTCTTTTAAACTTCTTTTAACAATTGTTCACTTATTTGTGACAAACATGAAAGGTTTCCTGACGTGTGTATTAGCTTATAGGTATTAACTATTGGGCAATGATGAGTTGCTTTGATTACTGCATTTTCCCCCCATTTTTCATTATTGTTTGTTTTATTCTAGAAAATTTGATTCTAAACTAGTTAGTCCTATAAAGTTAGAAGGCTCTATGGGTCAGAAGATCTCAAGTCATAATCCCTTTAAGAATTTTGTGTTTTATGGACTCTGAGCTATATTGATGGGTATAATCAAGTGTACTTCTTGTTAAGGTAAAGAAGTGTGCCTTATGTCATATATATATATATATATATATATATATATATATATATATATATATATATATATATATATATATATATATATATATATATATATATATATATATATATATATATATATATATATATATATATATATATATATATATATTATGATAAAAGTTGGGATTAACTCTTAAATCTCTAAATATGGAATTTGTACTAATTTTAGTATAATATGTTTCAATTAATTTAATTAAGAAATTGTTTTTATGTCATTTTTTTTGTCATAAATTTCTCAATAATAACTATTACTATTTATTGTTGAAATACTTCACTTTAATATATTTTAATGAAAAATCCTTTTTTCTATAAAAATAAAAATATAATAAAAAAAAGAAAATTGACTAATTCGTTCTAATAAAAATTAAAGGTAATTCTTTTTTAGACAACTATTTTCATGTCTTTATTTTCATTTTCGTGTGATAATAACTTGAAAATTTACTATAAGTAATTATTATGATTTTTATTTTGATAGTAAGTAATTAACATGATTTTATTTATAAGATATGTGGCTAATAATGAGCGTGAAATAATTAATGTAATTTAATTTTAAAACACAATCAAGTTATAAGTTTAGAGAGTTAATTAATTAATTAATTATTGTAATTTAATTTAATTTGATTTTATTAAAGTTTTTTAATTTAAAATAAGATTAAAATATTCATTTTAATCCTTTAATTATACCTTTGAGTTCATATTGATCTCTTAATTTTTTGTCAATTAGCGACTGATTTAACAACGAAAAAAAGTTAAAGACCAATCTGAACCCAACGGTATAGTTAAGGGACAAAAATAAATATTTTTTCAAAAATAAAAATTGAAGAAGAAAAATTATTTAATTAATTTTTATTTTAGAATTCAATTTTATATTCCAATTAAACGATGAACCAGTTGAAATAATAATTGTTTGTTTTTGAATCTCAAATTATTTTTTTGCAATTTTTTATATTAATTAGATTTAATATTTGGACTATAAACAGGTACTTATAATGGTAAAAAATAGGGTTTGAATGAATTCTAAATTTTATTTAATTATTGATAATAAATAAAAAAATAGTGTTTAAAATTATTAATATGTTATTAATCAATGTTTTAAAACTCAGACCGGTGATCGACTCGGTAAAGTTACTGGGTCACTGGATTACTGGTCAGACCAGTGGATCACTGGTCAGACCGCATGACTTTTGACCAAATTTCTATAAAAAATATATTCATTACCTGAAATTTGTAACTATAATAATATAGAAAATTATAAATTCAAATAATTTAGAATAAACAAAAGTATTAGTAACAATTAAAATAAGTGATAGAAACTTAATGTAGCAAATTATAAATTCAAAGAAGTGATAGAAATTTAACAATTTATAAGTTATAGTATTATAATAAGTCACAAAAATCCATAATCAACGATCCATAATTTTTTATGTCCATGAAGTCAAATTGTCATAATCTTGATATTCATATCCATCTTCAACTTCATTGTCTTCTCCACCAACTTCATCTTCTCTGGTGTTGCTTTTTTCTTGATTCACAGTATCAACAATAGTATCTTGTGCATTACCCATATCTCCATCTTCATCCTCATCTAAATCTATTTGATCTATAACAATATTTTAAAAATAATTAACAAAAAAAATTTAGAGATGGTAAATATGAGACATTAAATTGATTCACAACCACAAACTATATTATGCTCATATTAGAACATACCAATATCACTTGAAATTGGTTGGATGGTCATATTTGCAAGGTCATTCTGCAATGCTTCCAACTCTTCATTGGTTAAGAGAGATGGTGAATCCTCTAATACCCAACTAGAATGGTCGGCAATTGTTTCAATATTGATAGGATCATAACTCCCATTTCTTATTTTCCTAAGCACACATGAATTAAATCTAAGTATATGTATTTAAATATAAAAATTTAATGATCAGAGAAAAATAACCATAATAATACCTATTTTGAAGTCTCAAGTTGTAACGAACAAATACTAAATCATTAAGCTTTTGGTGCTCCAATCTATTTCTTTTTTTTGGAATCAATATGCTCAAATATACTCCAATTGCGTTCACAGCCCAAAACACTACAAGTTTTGCTTAAAATACGAATAGCTAACCTTTGCAAAGTTGGTGTACAAGTGCCATAAGTTTCCCACCATTGATCTGTTTATACCATGTGATTAAATAAATTTATAAACATATTGAAATATAAAATAAAATATATATCAAGAGTTAAAAGTTATGAAATTACCTGCCCTCACAATACCTCGTTCATCCACGGCTGATTTCCTTCCAAAATCTAATTCACCGTCTTTGAATATTCTCATCTCATCTGTTAACTTCAATCGAAGTTCAGAATTTCTATTAGCATGCTTTTCAATGACATCTAAAAGTCCTGATGTTGTGGATGCATGTTTTTCAAATTCTACATCATTATATCTACAAGCTGGATTCAACCAATAACCGACAGCATGAAGATTTTTGCGGAGCTGTGAATCCCAACGTTTATCTAAGATTTTCAAGTAAGGATCCACTTTCTTCTTATTTCTTTGAAACCTCATCACCATCTCCTCTCTAGCTTTGACTATAGATTTGTATAGAATGCCCATAGCAGGTTTATCTTCACTATCAACAATACGCAACACACGCACAAGTGGTTCAGTGAGTTTAACTACATCAGCATATTTACTCCAAAATCCAGAATCTAAAACTTGATCCACAAACTGTTTTGCCTTTGCTTCTTTGGCATATGCTGAGCTTGTCCATTCTTTAGATGTTACCATGGCTCTTAGTGAGTTTTTGTGAGACAAAATACTTTGCAAAGCAATGAAATTAGTGGCAAACCGAGTTGGAGCAGGACGAAGGATTTCTCTTCCACCTGTTTGCTTTCTCATTAAATACAATGCATAACAATGGTTATAAATATATTTGGTAACATTAGAAGCATGTGACACTGTCTCGCTTACTTCCTCTAATTTTCCCATGTCTTGCAACATCAAGTTAATGCAATGTGCCGCACAAGGAGACCAAAATAAAGTAGGAAACTCATTTTCTAATAACCTTCCAGCAGCAACATAATTTGCAGCATTATCTGTCACTATGTGAACTACATTTTCAGGCCCAATAAATAAAACCACCTCTCTAAAAAGCTTATACAACATATCTGCAGTTTTTGAAGCATGAGAAGCATCAACGGATTTTAGAAAAGTAGTACCTTTGGGACAATAAACTAGAAAGTTTATAAGAGTTCTTCTTTTTCGATCAGTCCGTCCATCGATCATTAGAGTACAACCAGTTTTCTTCCAAATCTCACGATACTCCTCTATCAATTTATTCACATCTTCAACCCATTTATTTAACAAATAGCCACGAAGACTATGCATAGTTGGAACTTTATACCCCGGACTCGTGCTGCAAAGTGCATCAGCCATAGATTGAAAATACGCAGAATTAGCTGCATTGAATGGCACAGAAGAATCAATGAACCATCTTGCAATAGCTAGATCACACTTCTCCACCAATTCCTTACTTTGTAACACACTTTTTAAAGAAGGTTGAGCTCCAGGAGTTGTTCTAGGCATAAAATATTTACCAATGCGACTAATATTCTTTCTCTTTTGAGACACAATCACCTAATTTGATCTTGATTGTTCTACATCCATTTCTACTACACCACCCTCTTGAGTCGTAAGATCAACATCAAAATTTTGTGCTTGGGTCTTTCTTCTCTTATTTGCACCTTCATCAAGATTTTGTTTCATTTGATATTGAACATCTGGAGGCACCTTTTTACATGTTTCAACTTGACCTTTTGTTTACAATGACCCCAAACTATATCAGTTTTTCCCCTACTGCTCTGGAGTTGGGTTGGATTTTGAGATGTAACTTCTTCTGAAGTTATTACTTCAGCGGGTGATGCCATATCTAATATCAATCAAAATTTAAAAATACAAAACTATATTACAAAAATATTAACAAAACACAATTCTAAACAAAAATTATTGAATTTATAAAAACATTATAAGAAACATTAAATATGTAGCATATCTAAATCCAAAATATATGAATATGTTGTTGTATATTACATATAGGCTACCAAGCATCGTTACTGTGCATCACCATATATAATAAAAAAAAATAGAAACTTTGCTTTTTCAGCCTTTGCTATATATTTTAGATTAATAAAATCCTGAAACTTTTATTTGTTATATAATTTAAATTAATAAAAAACAGAAAACTTTGTCTTACTATATAATTTAGATTACATGGTTTTAAATCCAATTTCTATCTCCATAATATATACAACGACTATTACAGTAATATATATATATATATATATATATATATAGTATATATATATATATATATATATATATATATATATATATATATATATATATATATATATATATATATATATAATATATATATATATATATATATATATATATATATATATATATATATCCCAATTTCTATCTTCAATATACAACAACTTCATTATCAGTCTATAATAAGTTAATTCATAAAAGTATAAAATTGCTTCATTCATACAAATTCTATCTCAATTTAGTAAACTAAAAGACCCAATTTTATAGAAAATGATCAAATTTAATCATTTATTTTCTATATCAATTAATCAACAAAATGAAACAATAATATTCATATTGAAAAACATCAATGCAAATTAGACCAAGTAAAAAAGAAATAACCTGTTTTTGATGTTTTGATGAAATTTTTGACGGCAAAACAAGGAATATCAAATAACAGCAGCAAGTGGGAGTTTTTGTTGGTAGAGAAAATTGAGAATATGACTTCAATTAGAAAAAGAAAAGACAGAATAAAAAAGAAAACATTTCAAATGCATAGGTTTGGGAAAACGAGGAGGCAAAGCGTTTATGTTAATTTTTTTTCAAAAGCCCTAAAAAATAAAATAAATAGTCAAACTCGCCGGTTCAGTAAAAATCGCCGGTTCACTGGTTTAACCGGTGATCCGGCCGATTCACACCGATTTCATCCGATCTAAATGTAATTCCGATCTTATCCCTTAATCGGACTGCCTGACCCACTGATTCTCAGTCAAACCGGTCCGACCGACCGGGTCGGGCTGGAAATTTTAAAAACACTGCCATTAATAATAGAGAAAGAATTTAAAAGGTTAAATAAAACCC